>JASAMY010001744.1:0-90744 GCA_030248085.1 Paralinhomoeus sp. GSCO2_6
CCCTCACCGCTCCACTGGCCCGTGCTCAGGTTGTAGGACGAGTAGCCGACCTCCTCGAAGCTCAGGTTCAACTTGGTGACCGTGTAGTCGATCCGGGCCATCCGTAGAGCCAATCCCAGCAGCTGTGCGGACACGCCCACCTCCGGACAGCTCGACGTCGGCACGAGCGTCTCCTCGTCGGTCGCGCAGACCGAGACGGAGGGCGGCACCGCAAAGATGCCCACTTTGAGAACCGCCGCCGGAGACATGTCGCTTCTTCTGCCCGCAGTCGAAACACGTGGTGCGTAGCCAAGGGGTGGTGGAGGGGGATAGGGTGGAAACGCCCCAGACCGATCATTGCGGTTCATTTGTTGTACTCTTTTAAACCTGCCGATGAGAGACGATTTTGATGCGTGTGCAGGTGGAAATTATTGCCCCCCCCCGTCCGCCAGTACACCGGGTAGCGGGTGAAATTCCAGACATAAGCCTTTCGGGTGTCTCTGCCTAGTCGCTTAGGTCTAACTAACCCCTGGACAACCAAAAATCTTGGCTACGCCACTGGCAGTCGTACCAGTTTGTGCATGTGAACGCGCGAGCTAGCCTGCTCAGTGCTCCGGCGCAATGTGCGTGCGTGCGTACCCTTCGTAGCAAGGGAGACCTCGACATAGAGCTCTAGCTCGTATGACAATCAATGCGTGTCCTCGCAGCGCCTCCACATTAGATGAATCCGGACACACGGCTGCCGTACGAACCCCATGAGCAAACACTGGCATTCACGGATGTTGCGTATGTAAATTCTATTGCCAATCATTGTGGTATGTACATACCGTAGTCATATTTTGTGTGAGACGACTTGACTGGTGCTGAGTACGCACGTTTCGAAGGAAAACGAAATTGCAAACAGCAATTCTAAACACCAAAAAGGCGCAGTTCCATTTGTAGAGTCCGGCTAGAGTACGCGAAATGTCGTACATTCAATTGAGAAACGCGTAAATGTGCAAAATACGCAAAACGGCGCAAATTCAAAAGGTCGTCAGCCCGTCTCTCGTCGCTCAACGTTGCTCTCGTCTGCCCTACATGTATATCGTTCAGTAGTTCCGACTGCGATTACGATCGACCGACCACGCAGTGCTGCGAAGTGGTGCGACGCACGAGAACAGCCATGAATAGGGAAAGACTCGTTTTAGTGGATTCATCAAGAATCGAACCCAGAACCGTGCGCGCAAGAGACCGATTCTCTACCACTACCCCATCCGCTGCACTCTGGCTGTAGGAGCTGCTCAATTCTCGGCCTCTGGGTCGCAAAATGTTTCCCGCATCTGCCCTTAGGCTTGGAATCGGCAACAAATGGGACCACCAGTCTCTACGCCTCCGTCTGTACATCTCTAGATGTCTATCGCCTTGGCGCGTCGCAGCGCGCGCACTCCTTTCCCTGCCCAGTCCTTCATCGGTTGCACGCACACGCGTTCCTACGCGCGCCCAAACCTGCGCTTCTCTGTGAGACTGCATACCTTGCACTTGAACAGCGCTAGCCAGCAGTACCGTTGACGCCGCGAGAAAGCCTGAAGAACCGAGAACGCGTCATCGTCGGCACAAGAAAAACAGCAACTACCGTAAACCCTCTAATTAGCCCTTACAATTAAAATTTTCTCCCGCCCGAAGGAATTAGCCTCCCTCCTACTATGGCCTACGAACAGATTAGATTTCGGTCGCCCTGGACTGATTAGAGAGTTCTACGGTATTTCGGTATCCCGTAAACCCTATAATTACTCCCCTCTTACTTAGCCTCTTATACTTACCCTCCCTCGCTGTAGCGCTTTGAGTTTATTAGCCCCCTCTATAAATACAATACACTCCCCACCCCCTCCTTCGGCTCGAATTAGACGAGTAGCCGCCAGCAGGTGTCTAATTATAGGGTTTGCGGTATACAGTACCATTGACTGGCTCAGCACTGTAGAAGACGAGCAGATATGATTGGAGAAGCCGCGAATGCGACTGGCCGAAGCTACGCCGACGAAGGTTTCGTAGAGGAGTATCGCAAGCAGAGGGTCGCCGTCAGTGATGAGCTCATCAAGCGCACCCTCGACTTTCTCGAGGAAGGGGTAACTACCGTAAATCCTCCAATAGTGCTCCAATAGGGTACTATACTTTCAACCTTTCCTTACCCGGGGCACTATTGGAGGGGGGGGGTCCACTATTGGAGAGGGGGACCGTATTGTTTCAACCTCTAAATTTAGATTGGTAGAGCGGTCAAAATTGCCAAATTAGCGGTGCGTTCAGTCATTTGTGTGTGTTTTATAGCAGCTGGTATGTCACGTATTAATCGTTGTAACTGTGTACGCACCATAACAACGCAACTCCTCTTGATTATTGACCATGTGTAATAAAAATCATGTGCCAATGATTGCTATCGGAACACTATTTGAAGGGTGTGCACTATTGGAGAACCAAGACTGCGCACGCAACACTTTTTCTATACATACGGAATACATGGGTAAAGCAGGTTCACCTGATTCAGTACAATTTTGCTTGCAGTTACAGTAGCAAGTGGAGGAGTGTTGCTTTTGAAATACGGTAAACTGTCTACAGGTAAATGTTCCGCTGTAAACTCTGTCGTGCCAGATCTGGCAATACAATTTTGATTGGGCGATTGGATTGGAGGGTTATTAGGGTGTATAATTAACCTACATAACTACAGGTATTTCTACCTATACCGTACCCTTCAGAAACGCGGTCTGTATACCATGTACATGTATCGTTCAGTGCCCGCGGAGCTCGTGGCGCCTGCTGGCGGACGTGGGCTGCGGGCACGCGGCGAGCACGCTCCGCTTCTTGGAGCGAATGCCCCAGAAGGTGGAGGCTCTCTGCTGCGACTCCAGTCCTCAGCAGCTCCAGAGCGCGCGAGTCACCTTTTCAGAGGCTGCGGGCACGGAGGGACGCGTCCGCTTCTCGTGAGCCTTCCACCAAAATTGGAAACTTAGTTTTGACACCGCAGACACAGAGCAGGGGGTGGATAATCAACGACTGGGCGGGTCAGTATCACCAGCCTTATGATGAGTTACGGCAAATTACGGGACTTGAACCCGCCCGACCACTGGAACGCGAAGACGACGCCCCGGCCACTCAGCTGGGCTTCTCTGCCTTCGGGCAGAGCGGGCTTGATGAAGGGGCGTGTTACTTGGAAACCCCGATCTGCCAGCGTCATGCGTGGGCGGCGAGCATTTTTGGTGACTCGAGGACCCGATGCTGGTCGGCGAAGTCTCTTGGGAGGGCTGCGTTAGGGCTGCCTCTGTAAAGCTCCAGAGGGGCAGCGTATGGCCTAGTGGTAGAGAATCGGCTTCTTTCGCGCACGGTTCTGGATTCGATTCTTGATGGATGTACTAGATCGAGGACTTCCCTTTCAATGGATTTTCTCGTGCTGCCCTAGATTACAGATGGCGTTCTTCCAAAGATCTTTGGCTAATAATGCGGCTCTAGACGAGAAGGCGTCATGGAGAAGGGTATGCTACATGGGCCATTGATGGCCTCCTAGCGTTGCCCCTAATCCAACAACAACAAAGCTCCAGAAAGCCTGCTGCTCCCATACGAGCCTGGTCGTCACTATACGCCTTCGGGCGACCCCAGACGAGCGCCACCCGGTAGCGCGACCATGCTCCAGACTGTTCGCTCTCGATCTGGGTGGGAGGGGGAGGGAGGTTGGTGAAGAGAACTGTGCGTCGTCTGCAGCGCGGGCGTGGCCGAATCGCTGCCGATGGCGGACCAGTCCGTGGACCTGCTGATCTGCTCGAGCTGCCTGCACTACTTCGACGCGCCCCAATACTTGGCCGAGGCTCAACGGGTGCTCAAGCCCGGTGGGGTACTGGCCATCTTCGCCCATCTCTTCTACGAATTCGAGGCAGTCAGCTGGACGCAAAGGCAGACTCGAGACGTGCTGAAGATTATCAACGTGGAGGTGTGGTGAAGAAGAACAGCTTTGAGCGACTCTGCTCCATGCGTGTTATCATTGATGGGTTTCAAGGGGCCAATCTGATCGGTAGATGACACAACAGAGGGGCCGTTCCACGGAAGGGGCATGCTTTTTGTGCGGGTGTCACATAACCAATACTAACAATACGTACATAGGTATATGTACATGTAAAATAGAAACACAGGTAAAAAATTGATTAATTAAAACAATTTAACACCTTGTACAGTGAATGTGTACGTGCTGCACACATGTACCTACCGTAAACCCTCTAATTAGCTACCACCAATAATTAGCTCCGCTACAATTATACTCCTTCCCAAGTCCACTTTGAGTTAATAAGCCCCCGCCTATAATTATGCCCCCTCCCTAAATGGACCATTGTCTAAAAGGCACATTTTTCCGTGTCTGGGTGTATGTATGGTCGCGTATGTGTATGTATGTACACGTATGTGCATGTGAGACTGTGTGAGAGTGTGTTAGAGTGTACCAACGTGTGTGCACAGCGCGTTTTTCCCTTAAAAATCGCCTCCACGCGCCTTTTTGCCCACACATCTTCCCACTCATCGACACTTCCAGTTTATAAGGCCCCCCTATAATTAGCCCCCCCCCCCTATAATTATACACCCTCCTACAGCTCGAACAAAAAAATTAGCCCCCGGGGGGCTAATTATAGGGTTTACGGTATGAATGTTGCGTCCAATGCCACAATGCTCGAGCTATACCCACATGCATAGTTCGTTACAGTACCTGGAAAACGTGGCGCTAAAGCTGGCCGATGAAGAGATTGCCGTTTGGGCCAAAGGTTACGACTTCGTCAAAACCCAGTATCAAGGCCTGGCCGAACAGCTGCCCTTCAAGCAGCACACAAAGATCATCAAGTGAGTTCCTTCCTTAAATCCTTCAATTGCGCCAACCTGAGCACTATACTTTTAGCTTCTCCTTATCCGGGGCACTATTAGAGGGGTACACTTTTGGGGGGTGGGTCTTCTGCTGTTTCAACATCAAAAATTTATATCCATAGTGTTCATGTGTATTCCAATTTATTTTTGCGTTTGTCAACTTGTTCCTGTTAGGATCAACGCTAGGAGGTCGTCAGTTATCCACACAACCAGACAGATCCATCTCCATAACACCTTTCTGTTATAGTGGACTAGTATATACAAACATTTTTTTGTGTATTATATATGCATATACACATACACAAGCAAAATCCAATATACATATAATACACAAACATGACAGAATACACAAAATTTGTGTATTTTACAGTTTGTGTATTTCTACCGTGTTTGCGGCCATTTTGCGTGCTGCCTAGTGCCTGCACAATCTTTTTAAAAATCGATATGTGCGGCATCGCGCAGCTACTCTACTTATCAGGGTGTACGCGTCAGCGTACAACCCTAATATGTGAGCACTTGCGCGCGCGAGAATACGGATTTTCGATCGCCTATAACTTTTGATTGCCTGAACCGATTTCGGCGCGTTATGGCGCAAGAGAAGCGCATTCATCGGGGGATCGTACATGCCACAGCGCGTTGCAGTATTACTGCGCGTTAAGGGGAAACGCCCAAAAATGTTTCGAAAAGGCGTCGTTTTTTTTCGTGTTCTCCACCCAGTTTTTGGACCACCACTCGAAAATGCCGCATCCAATAGGAATGAAACTTGGCACGTCTATGGAATCCGCGGCAACAACTTTGCCCTCTAAAGCACGAGTGCCTACGTCTTACCAATCTTGAGTTATTGCCAATTTTATGCGTATTTTCGGACATAGTTGTTTTTTTGGGCCTGTTTCTACCAAGAGTAAATCTCCAAAAAGTGCCGAGTAAACCCCCAAATATTTTTTGAGTTTCGTGAACAGTTTCACAACGTGAGTCTGGGAAGCTTGCCAGACTTTCAAAATTCACACCACATAATGAGATATTGGCAATTAAAAATTTGGGAAAAAAAGTTTGTCAGCTATAGGCGCTTCAACGGCTGATCGCACAGCTTTGCTATAAAGGACAAAGTTGATCACCCCGATGTGGAATAGGTCACTTTGGACAATTGGACCAAATTGGACGCACCAAAATGACACCCCCCCCATTATACCAATAACCGAAATTAGCGATATTTCGGTGTTGGTAGGTCGGATGTCATAAACATCAATAATAAAGTTGATCACCCTTCGATGGAGAACATTTCATTTTTTGAAGTCAACACGATCCGACGCACCAAAATATTTTCACTTCCAGAATAATCGATAAATATCGATATGGGTAGGTCGTATCACTTTGGCTAAAACATGAAAGTTGACCGCCTGCACGTGCAGATAATTTTGATTCTTTACACCGCTATGCTCTGACGAACCAATATGGCACTGCAGATGTGCACGCACGCACGCACACCAACCAATCGGCTGCTTCACAAAATAACTGGATGTGGGTACGTCGCATCACTTCGCCTAAAACACAAAAGTTGACCGCCTAGTCATAACGATCATTTTGAATCTTTACATCACTACGCTACAATGCAGCAATACAGCACTACTGCACACACACGCACGCACGCACGCACTCGCACGCACATAATGTAGCACCTATGTACAATGTATCGCCATTACCGTATCATTTTAATACAGCTATTGTCCCCCCCCCCCAAAGAACATCTCAGCGTCGAGCGGATTCGATCGCGCCATCGTACGCACATATATGTCAAGCCGTTTGCAAGTAGCGCATTGTAAACACATTGTATCAGGGTGTACGCATCAGCGTACAACCCCTAATACCGTAAATCCTCCAATAGTGACCCCGGGGCACTATTTTTTCAACCTGGGGGGCACTATTGGAGGGGGGCTTCTATTATTTCAACCTAAAAATTTTGAATGGTAATGCTAGTTTTGCTGTCAAAATTGCCGATTTTTCGATGATTTTGATCACTTTTGCCACATTTAATGGTTGATTTACCGCTAATAGTTGCTGAAACGTACTATTATTGGTTAGTAGTAGTGTGTATACACGATATAAATGTACCTACCACTATATTTTTGCCCATAAAAGGCACATGGCACAACATACCCCTTACCCCCGGGGGCACTATTGGAGGGGCGGGGGGGGGGGCTCTATTATTTCAACCTTGCCGTACCCGGGGGCACTATTGGAGGGGGGGGGGGGGGCCACTATACGAGGGGGTCTGTATTGGAGGATTTACGGTATGTCAGGACTTGCGCGCGCTAGAAAACGGATTTTCGAACGCGTATAACTTTTGATTGCCTGAACCGATTTCGGCGCGTTATGGCGCAAGAGAAGCGCATTCATCGGGGGATCGTACATGCCACAGCGCGTTGCAGTATTACTGCGCGTTAAGGGGAAACGCCCAATTCTGGAGGCTTTTTTCCACAGTCTGCACTGGTGCACATCTACAACAGCAGCAGTGCAGCGTTTGCGAGCAGTGTAGTGCAGACAAACTACTGCACATATACTTTTGGATAGAATAATATTGTACACCGCTCATGTATGGCATGCAAACCACTTTTCACACTACAAACACGAGTAGAATATGTGCATGATATGCGTGTCTTGCAGAAAGGTGGGCCTCTATCGATGCGTCTGATCGAGTACAGTCTATTTGGCATGCCATGGAATGGATTAAACAGTGCAGCAACTAACTGCATCTAATGGCATATCCTAAGCGACCGATCTAATGACCTATCCTAAACAACCGATCTAATCGAAGTCCGAACCCAGCGACAAGTCAATAGAAGGAGAATATGCTAACTGAAGAAATGCAACAAAGTATCACTAGAGGAGTGGTTCAGCACTAGACACCCATCTAGGAACAATGAATAGGATCGATAGATCAGTCGACTGACAGAACTGGGAGCTATGATCAAGAGCAGGCTCGCCCAGTGTTGGGCACATTCTATTGGGCGTTCAACCCAACCAGCACAAAAGCGGCCGCCGCCGCCCGCCCGGCCCGGCCCGCCCGCCCGGCGGGCGCCACCCGCCGCCCGGCGGGCGGGCCCCCCCTCGCGCTCAAAGGGTGCAAAGGCCGAAAATGGTTTTGAACTGCGATTGAGAGGTGGATGCGCCATTCCGTTAAGTAAATCACGCCAGGCACTAGTAAGACAATAGGATCGAGATTCGGAGGGCACGAGATGTGCAGGCCAGGCACGCGCCCTTTGGAAACTGTTGTGTACCTCCGCTGCCAAGCTGACTGCGCGATTTCACCCGCTCAGGGTCAGGTGATCAGAGAAACGAGTGCTGCTATGCTCTTGGTACTTTGCTTTACTTCAACTTTGTCTTGTTCAATACAGTCACAGCATACCTGTAACTGGGTCTGGCAGAGTGGGGGGGGGGGGGGTAGCTGGCCGATTTTGGGGGAGGAGGTCTCTGGAGCAAAAAGTGGGGGGGGGGGTAGCTGGCCATTGTTTGAGTTATAATAGTACTTTTTGGTCTAAAATGGGTACAAAAAGGGTGTAAACAGTGTTATTTAGCTGTTTTATGATCATATAACACTGAAAAGCACTGAAAAACACCAACAGTTACTCACTTTTATCGTTTTAGACATGACGAAAATCCTTTGGGAAAATTCTGGGGGGGGGGGGTCGGGGGGTGGTTGGGGGGTGGTTGAAAAACTAGTGGGGGGCCCCCAAAGCCCCCCCAACCACCCCCCCCGTTACAGGTATGAGTCACAGGTACACTGTATGGCAGTGTGCGTGTGTGTGGTGTGCGTGTGTGCATGCGACCGTGCGTGCGTGTGTGCGTGCGTGGGTGTAGGTGTTGAATTGCAGAAACAACCCTCATCTTACGAAAAAACACTGTATTAAGGAAAAATTTGCAGGCGGCTGCAAAAAAAAGGAGAATATGTGACGCTGTATTGTTGAAGTCCAGTTTGAAAAGGAGTGGTATTAAGGCAGGCCCCATTGATTTTATAGCCATTACCGCATTGCAGCTGATCAACTTCAGTTTGAACAAACCATGTATAAAATCCGAACCAAACGCAGCAACACGTCACGTATTCGGCGTTTTTTTTTGTGCGAGCCATGTCACTAAGTCAAGCCAAAACACAAACGTCCATCAACTCATATCTCATGTCTCTAACAAGACGTTATCATTCATTACCCATTACCATGGACCTGACGCTGTCAAAGTATGCCCTGCATACTCAATCGGCACAATGCTAAAACTTGTGACATGTGGGTCAGTTGATGATGTACAGTTGGTGATGTGTGGGCAAGACATACATACGCACTACAATCCTGCTCCATTCCCTTCCCATCCACCCAATGACGAACTGTTTGTACAACATTTGTGTTGTGCCATCAGCCATTTGTGTAGTGCCCTAATGTGTGCATGTGTGCTGCGTGCGTGCGTGCGTGCGTACATGTGTGCATGGGGGTTCAATGGGCAGTATGCCGATTTCTCGCATTCAATCTAGCTAAATGTCAGTAAGTTCCAGTTGCCGTTATTTTTGCAGCACATTTCTATTGCGGGCGAAAACAAACGCCGAATATGTGACGTGTTGCTGCGTTTGGTTTGTTCAAACTGAAGTTGATCAGCTGCAATGCGGTAATGGCTATAAAATCAATGGGGCCTGCCTTAATACCACTCCTTTTCAAACTGGACTTCAACAATACAGCGTCACATATTCTCCTTTTTTTTGCAGCCGCCTGCAAATTTTTCCTTAATTAATCCTTGTTCATTGTTTATTTATTCGTCTGTTTCTTTTGCACGGTCATGCACAGCTGCTCAGATGACGAACGCTGACGAACAACCCCCAAGTGCCGACACCACGCGCCACTATCATCGTCATTCCCAATAGCCCATCGCCATTGCAGCGCCATCGCGTGCGTGCGTGCGTGCGTGCGTGCGTGCGTGAGTGCGTGCGTGCGCGCGAGCGTGCGTGCGTGCGTGCGAGCGTGCGTGCGTGCGTGCGTGCGTGCGTGCGTGCGTGCGTGCGTGCGTGCGTGCGTGCCCATTGTTCCAACGGACTGCCCTCCTAAAGATTGGCGTTGGCGTCGTACATGATCTTAACTTGATTATTCTAACTTCTAACATTCTAATTACACATTTTCCTCTCGTCTGGAAGGCATCGGAGCGGGAGCGGGGCGGCTTGAACACGAGGAAATGGCAGGTTAAGCTACCTATGGTGACCTTGGATATAATGACCTTGGATATACCGTAAACCCTCTAATACAACCCCCTCCAATAGTGCCTCCCCCTCCAATAGTGCCCCCGGGTATGGCAAGGTTAAAATAATAGAGCCCCCCCCTCCAATAGTGCCCCCGGGGGTAAGGGGTTATGTTGTGCCATGTGCCTTTTATGGGCAAAAATATAGTGGTACCGTAAATCCTCCAATAGTGCCCCCGGGGGCACTATTTTTTCAACCTCTCCTTACCCGGGGGCACTATTGGAGGGGGGGGGGCTCTATTATTTCAACCTTGCCGTACCCGGGGGCACTATTGGAGGGGGGGGCACTATTGGAGGGGGGCTGTATTGGAGGATTTACGGTAGGTACATTTACATCGTGTATACACACTACTACTAACCAATAATAGTACGTTTCAGCAACTATTAACGGTAAATCAACCATTAAATGTGGCAAAAGTGATCAAAATCAGTGACCTTGAAGGATTTGCGGATTCTCTAATGATGCGGATCCGCTGTTGTTTGTGCATTTTTAGGAAGGTGTTGCACCTACGGTATACACAAAAAATACACATACACAAACGTAAAAATATCCGTATATACACAAAAAATACACATACACAAACCAGAAAATAATCGTTTGTCTATACACACACACACACACACACACACACACACACACACACACACACACACACACACACACACACACACACACACACACACACACACACACACACACACACAACACATACATTACACATACACAAACACGATATCTCGTCCACTGCACTTCATGTCTAGTACTCGCGTGATGACTAAAGGGTTCCATGTGCGTGCACTCACTACAGTGGACGAGATATCGAAAAAAGTTTGTGTATGTGTATGTGTATGTATATACACAAACGATTTTTTTGTGTTTTGTGTATGTGAATTTTTTGTGTATATACGTATATTTTTTGGTTTGTGTATGTGTATTTTTTTGTGTATACCGTAGGTGCAAAACATTCGTAAATATTCGTAAGCAACAGCGGATTTGAATCACCAGGGAATCCGTAAATCCTCCCGTAGAGCCCAAGGTCACTATACCTTGGTAGGTAGCTAAACCTGCCAATTCCTCGAGCTGGACGAACTGTGGAGAGGTGCAATATGAGTCATAGCCTCAGTGCTACCTTGTAGTCGTTTTAACATTACGAGCAATTGCACTCAGTAGGGTGGCTACATTCCTTCATCACGCTAAACTTCTCTTCGAAAACATCTGCAGGATGGCAATTGCTTCCAGTGGCTGATGATTGAGGTGCTGGGAGCGAGGTAGTGAGCGCGCATAGGTGTGTTTTCAGCTGAAGTCTACGAGCATATTTGCATTACCTTTACCGCCACCCTCAAGACGAGAGAGGAAAATAGACACAAGTTAGTTGGAGTATTAGAAGTTAGAATAGTAATTAGTTAGTTAAGATCATGCATGCCAACGCCAATCTTTAGGGGGGCAGTCCATGCGCACGCACGCACGTACACCCGCGCGCGCGCGCGCGCGCACCCACGCACGCAAGCACGCACGCACGCACGAACGCACACACGCACGCACGCGATGACGCTGCAATGGCTATTGGGAATGACGATGATGCGGTTGCGTGGTTTCGGCACTCGGCAGACGTGTGCGTCCTCTGAGAAACCGTTCATGACCATAGTGAAAAAAAACAGAAGAACAAACAAACAATGAACAAATGAACATAGATTTACATGTAGAGTAGTTGCGCAAAGCCTCGATACGATTTTTGAAAAAATATTATGCAGGCACCTCTCAAAATTGCCATAAAAATACAGTAGAAATACACAAACTGTAAAATACACAAACTTTGTGTATTCCATCATGTTTGTGTATGTATATGTATATTGGATTTTGCTTGTGTATGTAGCGATGTCACCAAAAATAAAAATTTAATTAATTAAATAATTCAAAATAATATTTTAAGTACATTAAAAAACAAAAATTGTTAAAAAAATAATTCTGTCATGCAGATTTTTTTATTAAAAATTAAATAAATAATTATTTGGAATTTTTTAAAAGTTAAAAATTAAATAAATAATTCTCTGCAATATTTTTTTAACAATTTTTTAATCACACGCTTAAAAAATTGATTTTTAATAGACTTTTCAAGTAGTCCAGTTGTCTTTTCCCATTGATTATTGGTGTTCATTTTGTCTACCTCTACCACCATATCATCATTGGCATTTTGTTGCCATCAAATTTATTGTCTTTCCTTTCAGTCCTGTCACACTCAGTGGAGGGTGTGTTCATTTGTAATCACTTCAGTAGGTTTTAGAATGGACTCATCCATTGAAAACATTGGAATGGAGGGAAGTGGTGTTTTCAGCACAGGACATATATGACGCTGTACATTAAAATTAGTAATCTGTGTGCTGGATGGTAAGTGTGAGCGAGTGTGTGAGAGTGTGTGCAAAATTGTGCGCGTAAGTAGCCACAAAAACCCTCCATCACAAATCTTAAGTCCCCACCCCACACTCAGCCCCGTCTTACAGCCCAATTGACACATTGGTAAATGAAAAGTTCCGCTCGGTCACGTGTTTGCATTGCCATGCGCGCACCGCATCAGATACTTCTCTTCAATGTGTAGGAGTCCACTTTATGAAGACTTGCTTGCGCTTGAAGAAGGTGTACTGGGGTTCCTCCACCTTACAGTGGATGACCTCACAGGAGCCCCAAGGTGATGGGCATGGATTTGTTGCATTCTTGCATGCATGCATGATACCACAGAAGTATGTACATGCATCTCAAATGCACAATGCACACTTTAAAAATACCCAGTTAAAAAATTAGTTAATTAAATCATTTAAATAATTCTTCAGAATTCTTTAACTTTTAAAAATTAAATAAAAAATTATTTCGAATATTTTAATAATTAAAAATTAAATAAAAAATTATTTGGAATTTTTTAATAGTTAAAAATTAAAAAAAAATAATTCATGAGCAATTTTTGGTGACATCGCTAGTATGTATATGTGTATGTGTATATACGTATATAATACACAAAAAAATACACAAAAATTTTTTGTGTATGTATATACTCGTCCACCCTAGCACTCACTCGAGCTTATGCGCCTACAGGACCATGTATGGGAGACGAGGCACTAAAACACGTCTCCGTTCAATTCTGGGGTGCTTTGCTTGAGAAAGGCCTACTGTTGTATGGCGGCCAAAATATTGTCAAAAAAGCTGACTGTCGCGACCCCGTTCAACTGTCTCGTTTCACTGGGATCAGGGGCCAGAGCCACTTCAGAAGCGACCCGTCCGTTTGGAGTAGAACCAGCTGTCGTCTGGGGGAGATCTGGCAGCGGCTGCGGGGCTACAGGTCCGTCAGCGTCGCTTCCAGTCTCGACCCAGAGTCTTTTGAAGAGATGAAAGAGAAGTGAGCTGCTGCGTTGCTCACACTCGCGTTACCTCAAACTCTCAAAGTGGCCTTTGGGCTCGTGCACGCACGCACGCACGCACGCACGCATGCACGCACGCACGCACGCACGCACGCACGCACGCACGCACGCACGCACGGAAACACACATACGGCACCAAACATGTTTGGGTAGTGTTACATTTTTGACAATTTGTGAGAGAAAAGCTGTATTTACGTGGCAAAATATGGGCTCTACCTATAATAAGAACAAATAGGCAAATTGTGTGTGCCTAGGGTACGTACGTACTAAACAGTACTATGGGTCGTTCAGAGTGATGGCGGCACTTCCAGCGGGAACGACCAACGATTCTCCAGTCACAATGGTGACAAAGTGGTTTGCGCACTTGGCGAGAAAACCCCATTGAGTGATATACCAAGTGGTAATGTGATGGGATTGTGCTACTACTGCTGCTATAGACAGAAAAGGGGGAGAAAACGTTTATAGACAAGACAAGGAGTGTTAATCTGGTGAGAGACTGTGGGGAACAAAGACCAAGTAAAGGCAGCGCCACAAAGCTCTGTTTTCTGTCTTCTGTCTTCCACACAAATCGCCACGCCACAATGGGCTCTCTGACTCTTTCATAATTGCGCGCGGTCCTACAGCGCACTACGCATAGGACTGTAGGACAACGTGCACGTCAATTGACTCTTCACTCAAGTGAACACTGCACAAGCCCTCAGTCACAAGCCATGCTCCTGCTGATTGTATAGTTTAGTTTCCATTGTTCTGTGTTTTTTGCTGCCAATTTTTTAGTTGTTTTTTTTTTGCACCAATTATTGCTGGCCATGGTTGCGTTCAAGATTGTGTTCTGATCTGGTAGTGCGCTGTGGTGGTGTGTGGTGGAATAGCCAGCCAACTGAGGGGTGAGAACGAAAACATACCGTACATCCAGACAGTAGACACCCGTCCACAGAAGTTGTATACATAGGTACGTACATTCAGACACACACACACACACACACACACACACACATACATTGCAAGTTGCAACCTAAGCATACACGCACACACAGACACGAACGCACGCACACGTCGGGCAGACGAGTGAGACAACATTCAGACACGGCGCGCCCAAAAACCATCCTACAGTGACCCAGTGGAATAGCGCTTGTTGACGACGCCGAATCATGCAAAGAATCCCGTCAGAGCAGTCCCTGGTTATTCGTAATTTACGGTACGCACTAAGAGGTGCTCTATTTGACTTTCCTACAGTAGGTCACCTTAGGTATTTGGCAGAAGCATGGGGCTAAACGCGCTGATACGGTTTGCCCAGGCATTGGGGGGGGGGGGTAGGGTGGTGACAGGTTGCAGAGAAGAGGGGGTGGCAAAAGGTTGCAGGAGGGAGTGGGAGGGTGGCGAAAGGTTGTAAGGGGGGTGGCTGGCGTGGGCATTCAGCACTGTTTGTATGCGTGTATGGAGATATGCATGCTAGACGATTACGGTATGCCAGATTTTTGCCAGCTTACTTACTGCACGGGGGTCGCACTTTACTGGCTGCGTGCGACGTGCAATTTGCATGCGGAATGGAGGAAGGGGGCATTAGGAGTGGCTTGCAACAAAGGTTGCAGGTAGAAAGATTAGACCCCCTCGATCGTACGGTGTGATCTGATAATGGGGTGCTGATCTGATAATGGTGACGTGGCTTTCGCGAGCATGGATGCGTTTTGTAAATCGCGCACGCTCGCGCGTGCGTGCGTGCGTGCGTGCGTGCGTGCGTGCGTGCGTGCGTGCGTGCGTGCGTGCGTGGACGATGCATTAGGATGCAGCGTCTACATATGTTGACAAAGAGCTACTCGTTTCCTCGCACCATGTTATACACGATCTCTACCGCAAACGCAACAATGCAAGCCAACTGCATTGCCATAATCAGTACAAAGCATCCCAGCATGTTCGTGAGCCCCAACGGCTGCGTGCCGATTCGGCTCTCCGTTGAGCACTGTCGATTGTTTGTCCGTCCGAGTGTTAGCTAAATCGGTATGGTTTAAAAAAAGAAACGCTCGCACCAGCAACAATCGAAAAAAAGATCACCCGATCGGCTAGAGGCCTAAGTTCGATCAAGGCGGCGTTGAGACTATTCACTAGAGACTTTGGAAGGCCTCTCCTCATGATATAGCCACTTTCGGCAAAACCTTTTCCCACGCGTGGCTTGAGCAGCAGCAGACTACAGTTGGCTTGCAAGTGTCCTGCCAGATAAAGTGCGTAGTCAGGAACTATCCAGTTCTTGTGAATGGCCATATTAGAAAATAGATTCGCACGAATAGTTGGTGGATTGCTCGCGAACGCTTGTCTGAGAGACCTGTGTTTTGCGAACCGGTTTGCACTTCTGATCGTGCAGAGACGCACGCACGGACAACCTCCCAAACCTGTAAAAGGAAACGTTTGACGTCTCCAGCTCGTCGAAGAACGACCACTTGTCCGAATAGCTGGCTATGGTCAATTCAGAGCGCTCGACGCGCTTTACCAATTCTGGCAAGCTGTCGGGCGCGCTGTGTCCGGGGACGAGGAGCAGCTTGGGCAGAAGCAACGATTGGTACAGCCCGCACAGGATGGACACTGACAACAGCAGTATGACCAGGGTGCCAGATCTTTCGAACTGTCTTGGACTCGTGGCAATGTGAGCCCATTTCGGGAAGGCGTTGATCGATAGAATCACGACGCACACAGCCGCCAGGGCCGCGTACAATTCCAGCTTGAATACGCTAATCACGCTGAATGCCGACTCCCAGAACGCAGGGTCTGCGGGTGAACGAGTTTGATTGATTTTTGTGCCTAGTAAACGTTTGTTGCGATGTAGTACAATGCCGGGAAACCAGTTACCGTAAATCCTCCAATAGAACCTTTTGGTTGAAAGCATAGAGCCACTCTCCAGTAGTGTCCCCGGGTAAGGCAAGGTTAAAACCATAGTGCCCCAGTGCCCAGGGGGCACTATTGGAGGATTTACGGTATATACCTCCAAGTGCCAACAACCAACTCATTCGACCAGACCAGGTTACAGTATGTGGTGCATACGTACACTGTATACCTGTTTTGTGTCCCAAAAACTGTAATTCGCTGTCGAGTATTGGGTATGAAAAGTCGAAGTGCCTCGTTCGCGTTTCGATCGCGTTGAAGGTGGCGTCCGCCAACATGTCACTCGTGTTGTCCGTCAGAGCGGACACGAGACCTGCACGGGCAACAAGGTGTGCTAAAGGCAGCGTATGACCTGGTGGTAGAGAATCGGCCTCTTGCGCACACGATTCTGGATTCGATTCTTGGTGGATCCACAAGATCGAAGACTCTCGAAGACTCTCCTCTCTACGGATTTTCTCGTGCCGTCGCTGCCCTAGATTACAGAAAGAGTTCTTCCGAATGTCTTTGGCTAATTATACGGCTCTAGACGGAAAGGCGTCATGGAGATGCGTATGCTAATAGACCATTGACGGCCTCCTAGCGTTGCCTCTAATCCAACAACATCAACGTCAACAATAACGCTGTGCAGTATACATACAACCGTCCAATTGTTGCGCCGCTCACCGCTCCACTGGCCCGTGCTCTGGTTGTAGAACGAGTAGCCATCAGCCTCGAAGGTCAGGTTCAGCTTGGTGACGGTGTAGTCGATGCCCGCCATCCGTAGGGCCAGTCCCAGCAGTCGTGCGGACATGCCCGGCTCGGGACAGCTCGGCGTCGGCACCAGCGTCTCCTCGTGGGTCGCGCAGACCGAGACCGAGGGTGGCACCGCAAAGATGCCTACTTTCAGAACCGTCGGAGACATGTCGCTTCTTCTGCCCGCAGTCGAAACAAGGGGTGCGTAGCCAGGAGGGGGGGGGGGGTTGTTGGATTAGGGGCAACGCTAGGAGGCCGTCATTGGCCCATAGAGCATAGCCATATCTAGGACCTGTCTAGGGCAGCGCAATTAGCCAAAGACCTTCGGAAGAACGCCATCTATAATCTAGGGCAGCGATGACACGAGAAAATCCAGCGAAAGGGAATCCTCGGTCTAGTGGGTCCATCAAAAATCGAACCCAGGACCTTGCGCGCAAGAGGCCGACCACTAGGCCGTACGCTGCCCTTATGGGGGGGGGGAGGTGGAGCTACCATTGCTTTTGCCTTCATTTGCTACTCTCTTAAACTTCTGCCGATGAAAGTCAAGTTTGGTGGGTGTGCAGGATGAAATTAGCGTGCCCCCACCACTCCACAGTGGCCCGGCTAGCGGGTATAATTCCAGACAATGAGCCTGTCCCTACAAGAAGTGTCTTTGGTCTATACAAGAAAAAACTGGCTACGCCACTGTCACAGTCGCATGGACTTTGTGCATGTAAACGTGCGAGATATAGCCTCTGCTCTGTGCTCCGGCGCAGTGTGCGTGCGGTGCGCTTCGAAGAGAGGGAGAAACTCGGCATGGGGCTAGATCATATGACAATCAATTCGTGTGGCACACACTGAGCAAATGCGGACGCACCACTGTCGTACGAACCAATGAGCAAACACTGGCATTCACGCTGCCTATTGGTAGAGAAACGGTCCACCCTATAAATACCTCCGGGCTAATCAGGGTGTACGCGGCAGCGTACAACCCTAATATGTGACGACTTCTGCAATGCGGCTTTTTGAATTTTCAGTCGCTCATCACTCTTGATTGCCTGAACGGACTGTGGCGAATGATAGCTCAAAAGAACCGCCTCCTAGACCGGAATCGAATATGCCGTCCCGCGTTTCGGTACTCGAGCGTATTAACACGAAACTTCCGAAAATGTTCCGAAAAAGTGGTGTTTTTTTTTTCCTGTTCTGCACACACTTTTTGGGGCGCCGCTCTGGAACGCCTCAGTCGATTGGGACAAAACTTGGCGTGAGCACGCGGTATATGATGGCAACTTTGTGACCGCAAGAAAAATTTATCTAGGTGTTACGGATCTAGAGTTAAGGCCGATTTAGTAATTTTTTGGAACATAGTCGTTTTTTTTTGGCCAAAATGCGACAAGAGTAAAAGTCGAAAAAAAGCCGAGTAAACCCCCAAATGTTATTTGATTTCCGTAAACAGCTTTACAAAGAAAGTCTAAGACGCTTGCATGACATTTGAAATTCTCACCACATAATGAGATATTGGCAACCAAAATTTCGCAAATTTCGACCAAAAAAACTTTGTCAGCTATAGGCGGTTCAACCGTTTGTGGCAGAGCTGTTCTGCAATGACGAAAGTTAATCGTCCGGACCTGGAATAGGTTGCTTTCGACAAATGGCAGCGCTCCTATGCCCATGTCTCGGTCGGCCCCCTTTGAAATGCCATTTTTTGGGTGTTTTGTCCCAAAAGTTTGTCAGCTATAGGCGCTTCAACCGTTTGTCATACAGCTGTGCTGTAATGATGAAAGTTACTCGTCTGGACCTGGAATAGGTCACTTTCGAGAATGGGAGCGCTCCGATTTCCATGTTTCGCAGCTCGACCCTCTTGGCGCACCCCCATTTTGGGCAAAATTTGGAACTATGATCGTGCATTATTTTTCATTTCCTGAACGAATTCTGGCGCGTGATAGCTCAAAAGAAGCGCATTCAAAGGGGGAATCGATTAAGTCATAACACGCTTCCATACGCTTGTGCATTCCCGAGAAGTTTTTGGAGATGGCAGGACCCACTCTACATAACAAGCTTCTTGGTTCGTCGCCCATTCGCGCCTGCATCAATTGGACGGAAACCTCGCAGGCATCTATGCTCCACATCAAAAAATGAAATCGCCGGAGGGACTCTTGCTACATGACAGCTATGGTTTACTGGGCACATTTTTCTTTTTACCATGTTCCCTAAATCAAGAGGTCGCTGGTTCGAATCCCAGTAACGCCTGCCTGTGCCTTTGCACGTGTCCCCTTGGAAAACCCATCAGCGTTGCTTTACTGCAGTGTCTCCAGTCCATTCCACATTTTTTGTCTCTTTTCTAGGTTCTTTTACCAGAATTTTGGTAATTTTTTGGGCTAGAAAAAATATTTATAGACGAATGCTCGCTACAGCCCCTGATACATGAAAATGACACATCTGCACACCCGCACGCACGCGCGCGCACGCACGCACGCACGCACGCACGCACGCACGCACGCACGCACGCACGCACGCACACACGCACGCACGCACGCACGCACAATGTGTACAGTGGTACACGCTTTTCATAAGCTTTATGGTGCAACACTGAGCATGCGTCCGTTCTGGTCTGCTGCTGTGGGTTTGTATGTGTGTGCGTGCGTGAGTTTTTGATTAATCTTTCTTTTACGAAAAAACTGTATTAAGGAAAATTTTGCAGGTGGCTGCAAAAAAGGAGAATATGTGACGCTCCTTTAGGCCCAGTTTGAAAAAACGCGGTATTAAAAGTAGCCACTTCATCAGATGATCAACTTCAGTTTGGACAAACCGTGTATAATCGAACCAAGCGCAGCAACACGTCACATATTCGGCGTTTGTTGTGCGAGCCATCGCACACAGCCACAACACTACCACTATCAATCCACCCTCACAAACTCTTTCATCTCTCTGACGATGCGCATTCTCTGACGATTCATTAGGCATCGTATGGATGGACAGGGCACACAGCCAAAGATTCTGCATAAATAATTTCGCTACCCTGCCCATCTTAAATTTTTAATATGTGGCTTGCCCTTACAGTAAGTGATATGCACGATCAATTCACGATCTTGAGTACCAAGTACATTGTATGCCCTACATTCAATCTTCGATTCTCGTTCATCTTTGTTCCGCTTCTGTTAGCCTGTGCCTATGGACGGACGGAACTGCCATCTGTAGACGTCCAGTCAAGGACAAGGCCCGCTCTCGTCTCTGAGTCCAAGGAATGAAAGGCCTCGGTCCTCATGCAGCCTGGACTGCCTTTCCAGTGATCCAAGCGAGCACAACAAACGCCGAATATGTGACATGTTGCTGCGCTTGGTTCGATTATACACGGTTTGTCCAAACTGAAGTTGATCATCTGATGAAGTGGCTACTTTTAATACCGCGTTTTTTCAAACTGGGCCTAAAGGAGCGTCACATATTCTCCTTTTTTTGCAGCCACCTGCAAAATTTTCCTTATTGTTTTATTCGAGCCATTGTTTCACTTTTTTTGTACTTTGTCAACCCCGTTTGCACACTCACTTTTATTGTTCTAGAACTTGATATAACCGCGGAAGTGGGGGGTGGTGTTAATTTTCGATAGGGCGCTCTTTCACCCTCCCCCCCCCCAACCCCAGCTACAGGTCGCTTGGCTGCTTTGATGTACACTTCAAATAGGGTCCAGTAAACGCCTGCGAGCTAGCAAGCGCGCGCGCGCATTTTGGCATTGTTCCGATTTACCAGTGGCTGATCACGGGCCTCGTCGCTCTGGCGGCGATCATGGCGGTGATCAGTCTGATCGCTCTGATCGCCACGATCGCCGCAGTGATTTGGATGGAATTCGTGTCGCGGCCAAGACACCTGCGGCTGGGAGTGCCTTTTGCGATGCATATGGCTAAGGTTGTTTCCTACTCGTTCTATTTTTGTTGGCAGCATGACGAGATGTGTCGTATATATGCCTACATGTACGTATACCGTAAACCTATAATTAGCCACTCTACAGAGGACCCGACGCACCTAACAGAGGACCCGACGCACCTAAACAACCTGCACATGCGATCAGCAGCTTCCAACAAAGTTCCCCACAATTATAGACCCCACCCCCCCCCCCCCCCCTATGAAACAATTGACCACCATGGAATAGAATACACACGTATATGTGGGTAGACAACTAGTATGATCGAATGCCATTTTTAAATTTTGTTCCACAAACGCACGCATTCACTACATGTACTTGCAATTGTAGGTTGTGGTACCATTATGTAGGACCCCATTATGCGAGAAATTAGCACACGCCCTATGGAACCCCATGCACACGCATGTACGCATGCACGCACGCACACACGCATGTACACGTGCACAGACACACGCACGCACGCACGGACGCACGCACGCACGCACGCACGCACGCAGCACTCGTGCAAGCATTACGGTCACTACACAAATGTTATACGAACAGTTCATCATTGGGTGGAATGCCGGAATGCATCGACATCACCAACTGTACATCATCAACAACCAACATTGCAAAAGTTTTAGCAGGGGACCAATTGATTCGGCAGGAACTTTAGCTGTTTCAGGTCCATGGACATGGGCAATGACAACGTCTGACGGTCTGAGAGAGATGAGATATGAGTTGATGGACGTTTGCGTCGTTTTGGCTTGGCTGAGTGAGATGGCTCGCACAAAAATCGCTGAATATGTGACTTGTTGCTGTGCTTGGTTCGGATTTTATACATGGTTTGTTCAAAGTGGAGTTGATCAGCTGCAATGCGAAAGTGGCTAGAAATCAGTGGGGGTATATGCCTTAATACCACTTCTTTTCAAACTGGACTTCAACAATAGAGTGTCACATATTCTCCTTTTTTGCAGCCCCCTGCAAATTTTTCCTTAATACAGTGTTTTTTCGAAAGATGAAGGGGTTTCTGTAATTCAACGCACGCAAGCATGCACGCATGGCGCACACACAAACGCACGCTCGCATGCTCGCACGCACGCACGCTTGCACGCACGCACGCACGCACGCACACACGCACGCACCACCACGCACCCACGCCGCGCACCGGCACGCACGCACGCACGCGCCGGCACGCACGCACGCACGCACGCACCGGCACGCACGCACGCACGCACGCACCGGCACGGACGCACGCACCGGCCCGCACGCACGCACGCACGCACGCACGCACGCACGCACGCACGCACGCACGCACGCACGCACGCACGCACGCACGCACGCACGCACGCACGCACGCACGCACGCACATCTTACCGGACAAAAACGCTGACGCCGTTGTGAATGGTGTCCTGTTCCATGGAGCGATAGCTGGAGCGCAGCAGCTCTTTCTGCACTGCCGTCAGCGGCTTCGGCTGCCTCTGACGCAGATTTTCCGGAGCCGACACGCGTCGCGCCGCCAGCGCTGCAGCCTCTGAAAATTGGACAACAATGGGCAATGCGTTGTTGACAATTGTTGTTGTTGTTGACAGCTGCAATTGCAACCTAATCGCACACACACACACACGCGCACACACACGCGCGCACACACACACACACACACACACACACACACACACACGAACGCACACGTCAGCCAGACGACATGGGCTGTTCAGACGAGGCGCCCAAATATCATCCAACAGTTACCCACTGGAATAGCGCTTGTTTGCGACGCCGAATCATGCAGACAATCGTCGCCGAGCAGCCCCGTGTTATTCTATTTTACGGTGCGGACCAAGAGGTGGAAAACAGGTCTCGAGGCAATCGATGCCATTGTAGCGCACAGCACACACCTTGTGTCGACTTCCTGGCAGATTCTGCGTAAACGCCCGAAAAAAGATGCGCTGTTTCGAGAGCCGCCGCGCTGTCGAGAGCGGCGTCGACAGAGTCAACTGGAAGATCCTGCCCCTTTGCCTGTTGCTCGTGGCTGCGGTCACTTTTGGCCTACAAAAAGCCCCCGGGGCGATCGAGTGCTGGACGCCAGAAGAGTTTACGGTGGAAATGAACGAGGTTCGTGCTTTCGCGTGCAGCCCGTGAATTCGGGTCTTTGTAGTGAAGCGGCAAGTCCGACTGCGCCTTCTGCGCACCAAAACTGTACAATTCAGGGGAATACGAAATGGATACGACACCGTACTATACAACAAGGGAACGAAACGCACTACGAACACTGATCCGGTATGTACACTGGTTGAACACTGATCTGTACACTGCTTGGGTTGTCGAATCAGAGAGGGTATTTATGTGCGGCGAGGGGAGGGTTCTGTGCAGTTGTAGCCCCGGTGAAGTTGTAGCCCCAGCAGTGCACTTGTAGCCCCGATGGAAAAGTGAAGTTGTAGCCCCGGCGGTGCACTTGTAGCCCCGGCGGTGCACTTGTAGCCCCAGCAGTGCATTTGTAGCCCCAGGAAGGAACTTGTAGCCCCAAAGAAACGCGGACGATCAGATCAGATAGAAGCGGCGTCGTCTGAGAGTATCTGGAGCCGAAGAAAGGGGAAGGGCGTTACACACTTGTAAAGAGAGTCGTGTAGAACGTTGTTGCAGCAGATTCGTCAAACAAAAGCAAGATCGCAGAGCCGTGACATCGTGAGACGTCCGCCACTCGATTGTCGCTGTCGGATGGAGAAGGACAACTGATGGGGAAAAGGGAAGCTTAGAGAGGACAGCGAGAAAGCGTGAGAGAGCATAGCAGGATAATGTTCGGCCGATCCGAGGCTCGGCCCAACAACAGGATAGAAAACTCGGTACCGTGCAATGTTGGTTTCATTGAGCAGCTGGTGCTCAATCACTCAGCTCAGTTGCCACAAAAGCTATGCAGTGTTGTCTCGTCTTGACACGTGAAAATGTATATCGGGTGTTCAGGGATCGGGATGTTCAGGCTCAGCTACAAGCACACTTGAGTCTAAGCTCTCGCAGCAGGTGCTATGCGTTCATGCAGAATCACAGTAGTGTGTGCAATCTGGCTAGTGCATTCTTGTCGTCGATTTCTCGACACGACGCAGCTCACTGCAGGGAAGCTCAGTAGTGGCTGGCTGGAGATGGTGATCCCTGACGCGCACCGCTGCTGCAGTCTTAGATATGGCAAGCTCTCTCCTGGGGCTACAAGTTCCCTCATGGGGCTACAAGTGCACTCCTGGGGCTACAAGTTCCCTCATGGGGCTACAAGTGCACGGGGCTACAACTGCACTGCTGGGGCTACAACTTCCCTAGATCGGGGCTACAACTGCACTCTACGGAGGGGAGGGGAGAGGGACGCTATCTCGGCGTCGTCTGCTCGTGCCGCGGGTGTCCAGTCCGGTCTTGCAGCAGGCGCGCTGCCGCCGCCGCCGCTTGTCAGCTGAGGGACGCCGCTTGCGCCACAGGCAAGCCTTGAGCGCTGACGGCGGCTGGATCAGAGGGCGCAGCTGCAATCCGGTCGGCGGGAGCTTGGCTGGGCTGCGCTCGAGGGGTAGGAGCGACGCCTGGCTGCTGGAAGCCGGTCGGCGGGTGGCCGGCGTCCTTGGGAAAGTTCAGCACCGCTGGAGTCCAATGTTGAAGAGGAACAGTGCAGGAGTACGGTATGTACAAGTGTCGGTCGGGTCGGTCGGCTGGCGGACGTCCTGTTGGACGTCGTTACAGTCTTCTTAGGCATCTGGGGCAGTACTATGGCAAGTGATTCACGCCTCATTGATTTCCGGGAGACGCGCACCTCACCTCATGCTTGTCCCGGAGAAATCCCTTGAATTCGAGGTGCCCCCCCAACCTAAGCTCCTCGCGTGCAAACAATTTTGACGTGATACTGGCTCTCGGTCAATCCTTGATTAAAGGTTTTAAAGAACGACCATAAATAAAGTTAAGTCATGTTGCATCCACAAACCACCAGTACTTGAGGATTTAACTCACGGTATGCTTTAGTACACGAAGGCGCTGTGTCTGCACGGGAGGGGTGCGCTGGTCAGTCCGTTCATCGCTTTCACCAAGGAAACGGCAACCGAATACCATGAGGCGCGCAAGGAACGTCGACGCGTCAACGAACGACTGACGTCACTTCCGGTCACGCCCCTTCTGATGGCCGTCGTTATTTCGGTGCCCTGGCTACTCTGGGCTGGGGCAAAGAGATGCTTCGGTGCGTGCGTATTCTCTCATTTGCGTTGCGCTGTGGCTGTCTGTTTTAAAATTGCGCAATGTGGAGCATTACGCTGTGTCTACTCTAGTCGCTGATTCCAAATACACCCCAGACCACTCAATTTGTACGGTGTTGTTGTTGTTGGATTAGGGGCAACGTTAGGAGGCCATTAATGGTCCCTATAGCATGCATGCCCATCTCCATGACACCATCCATCCGCATACCCGTAGCCAAGAAACGCCATTTGTAAGCTAGGGCAGCGACAGCACGAGAAAATCCATGAATAGGGGAATATTCGTTTTTAGTGGCTCCATCAAGAACCGAACCCAGAACCGTGCGCGCAAGAGGCCGATTCTCTACCACTACGCCATAGATGCCCTTGCAGGCGACACGCTCTACACACTGGTGGGGGCGGCTCGCTATGCGGACAACGGAGATGCAGCGAAGCGCCAGTCAAACGCCGGAAAAGTTGTCGAGAAATTGAGGGGCGGGGGCTACTCTCGTCTGTCTGTTGGCATCGTGCCAGCGTATCTGCTCGTCAAAGTGCTGCAGCTGGTCATCTGGCTTGGTATTCTGGTGTCGTTGAGTCTGTGAGTACCGTAATAGCGTTTATTCTCGATCGGGTACTATTTTTCAACCCTGAACTACCGGGCATCGTCCACGCATCGTTCTAGATCGTTCCGCAATGGAGTCGAGGAGTATGGTGATCTCTATGAGAAGATCCTTTGTGAATTTCAGGTAAGAAATATTCCGAGAAACGCATTGTGTGCGTGCCGGTGCGTGCGTGCGTGCGTGCGTGCGTGCGTGCGTGCCGGTGCGTGCGTGCGTCGAGACGCATTTTGTTGTTTAGATCCAAAGACTCGGCATGACGAATCACCATACTGTCCCATGCGAAGTTGGCATTGTTAAGATTTACCAGTGGCTGATCACGGGCCTCGTCGCTCTGGCGGTGATCATGGCGGTGATCAGTCTGATTGCTTTGATCGCCACGATCGCCGCAGTGATTTGGATAGAATTCGCGTCGCGGCCAAGACACGTGCGGCTGGGAGTGCCTTTTGCGATGCACATGGCTAAGGTTGTTTCCTACTCGTTCTATTTTTGTTGGCAGCATAACGAGGGGTGTCGTATAATATACCTAGCTGTACCGTAAACCTATAATTAGCCTTACCACGGAGAACAATTCAGTATTTCAACCCCTGCACCTTCCTAACTGACCCACACCACCCAAAGGCCTCCAACTTTTTCAGTGTTTGCATGTGTATATGTGCTTGTTATGTGCACGTCTGAGTGTGTGAGGAGTGTGTGCGAGTGGGAGCAACAGTGCACGTATTGAAAATGCACCTAAACAACTGGTATACATGCGGTCAGCTTCCAACAAAGTTCTCCACAATTATTGCCTCACCCCCGCCCCTCTCACGGCTCGAACGAAACAATTGCCCACCATGTGGCATAGAATACACACGTATAGGTAGACAACTATCATCGAATGCCATTTTTAAATTTTGTTGCACATACGCACGCACTCACAACACAGTAGGTACATGTACTTGCAATTGTAGGTTGTGGTACCGTATGTAGGTTTCTGTGAGAGACGCTCGTAAGCCAATTAATCAATCAATCAATCAATCAACCTTAGATCACTGGCGGAGATCGCATGTTTCTCGACGAAGTGATCAGCGCGTCAGCCAGTTCGGTCGACAGTCAGTTCAACAAACCCTTGATGCAAGAACATTAGCCAATTCCCAAAAGAAGACGTAATTTCACAGATAGTATGTTGAAATTATCGTAGTATGCCACAGAACGTGTCTGAGTCAGTTCTTTTATCGACATACAACATATATTGCCTTGCGGGTTGACAGCCGAACAACTATACATTTCACTCCACTTTGGTGAAGGGTGTAGTGATTCACTTGGTGAAGGGTTGCGTGTCTTTGTTGAGCCGCTCTTGTTGCTTTGGGCTGAAATGTGTGTTGTATAAATTTGCGCAATCGACGAATGTGAATGTGAACCCGGGGCGCTCAGGGGTACATAGCACCCGGCACATTCCCCCCCCCCCACCTGTACCCCTGTCCCCACTACAGTTTTCAAATTTTGGAACAGAGGGTCTAGCCTGCCTGTGTTCATTCAAATCGGTTCCCAGAACTTACCCACCCTGGTGACGAGGTGGCGTAACCTGCGTAATGACGCGTAATCTGCGTAATCTCGGCACGCAGTTACATTAAACGGAGGCACTGCTGTTTAAAGCGTGGCGCACGAACGCAATAAACGGACGAACGGAGAATGGACGAAATATTTGCCATAATCGAACGAATTCTACGGACATGCGGAAAAGGGCAATGTCCACACTGACACATTGCTCACGCTGTCCCATTCCCTTTCGACAAGTCCGACAGGACAACAATGGCCGACAGGCGCTGTGGAATCCCTCGGCCGCGCTCGCCGTCCTCACATGAAAGAACGGACGAATCGATTGTATCTGCGGACGAGGGACGCTTTTGCTAAGCAAAAGCAAAGGCAAGAGACGCTGCGGGGTGCACAACAGACAGACATCCTATGGCCGTGTTGGAAACACGAGACCGCATGGAACTTCACTTTGCCTACAAGAAACGCCGTGGCGACGCTTTGCAGCTCGCTGGCTCGGCTGCGAGACTGGCAACCTCGCTGTCGGCGGACCAAAGGGGTACCAACGCGTCATTCGCGTCGGCGCTGTTGAGAACGCTGAGTCGGCTCCTGTGCTCACCCCAAACCCGCACGAGGGTCACCTCCGCCAACTGTCAGCCGCGTGCGTCCTCCAGGCACCGCCTTGAAGGCCAGCCAGTGCAGCAACTGCATCGCGCCGCTACGAGCAACGTGCGAATGGGCACAATGACTCCTGCGCAGGCGAGAGACAATATGCGCAAAGCCCGCACTGCGGAACTGAAGCGGCGGCCTCGAGCGTTTCCGCTGAGCCAGCCTAGTACATAAACACGCCTATCCATTCATATAATACGCATATGCACACCTGCCTCCGTTTAATGTAACTGCGCGCCCAGATTACGCAGATTACGCGTCATTACGAAGGTTAAGGCTGATTCACAATTAACGGTCTTCCCATCGGTCTCGGTCTCGGTCTCGGTCTCGGTCTTCGCATCGGTCTCGGTCTCGGTCTCGGACTTTTTGACCCATGCCAAATTGACGACGCGTTGCCTCCGGTCTTTCAATGATCTTTGGTTAAATGCGCGCCTGTCAGCGTATTAAAGAGCGTACTGTGGCCCTTGTTTTCGACCTGTTTCATTTTTTCTGCGACTTCCGTAGGAAACAAAAAAAGCACACGCTGTAGACGACGGGGACGCACTACCACCAGACAAACATACAGACATTGTGCGGCAGACGCAGACCGCAGCCAGCGCTTCTGGCCGCCGCCAGGGGCGCGGACGCCGCTACAGGAGCTGTCGTCAGCGCCGCCGTCGACACCGTTGCCGCTGCTGCCGACGCTTTCGCTGACGCTGCCGCTTTTGCCGACGCTTACAGAAAATGTAGAACAATGCCGTCGAGCCCGTCCACCTTGACGTATGCAATGGCGGCGCAGATTTTCCCCCCGCCGTGTCTTTAGAGACGTGCAGCCATGCCGACGCCGTTTTTTTTGGATTTTTGGTATAAGAGCAGCCGTCAATTGTCCAAGGAGACGGCGCCGCCTCCACCTGTTGAATACGACGCATCGTAAACTCTTCCTTGTTTTCAATTTCGGCTAATTTCCTAGTCGCTTTAAGCTTATGCGGATACCGAAAAATTCTTTGAGGGCTATAGTAAAGCGTGACTACGGTAGCGCGCGCGTTCAACACGAGTTCACTGAAGACCGATGAAGACCGGAGCAAATGTTCAAAGTTCCCAACATCGTCGGTCTAGGTCTCGGTCTAGGTCTTCGCATCGGTCTTCGCTGTTTGGCATGGGAAGACCGAGACCGAGACCGAGACCGAGACCGATGGGAAGACCGTTAATTGTGAATCAGCCTTTACGCCACCCCGTCACCAGGGTGGGTAAGTTCCGGACACGTTCAAATCCTGGATCTACCACTGCAAAGGATGATAAATCGCCTTGGTGACTAGACGGCCCAATCCAGCTTGTGTTTGGCGCATCCATCTTCGTCATCACAACATAAATTCTAGCGCAACTGGACGTCGAAAAGCCAGAAGCGTTTTATGCATCATTTTCAGTGGTTGGGCCATGGAGGACCTTTTGACTTGCCACCAAGGTCGCATGACCTGACATCAGTCGATTTTTCTGTGTCAAGGATTGTCAAAGAAACTGTAAATTCCCAGCGCTGTGTGATGTCTAGGGGGGGGGGGGTATCTAGAGGACTCTGGTGTCAAGTCAAGCATCAGGCCTCGCTCGCCTGAGCTGACCTGGCCACCCAGTGGTGCATATTTTTAAATACACACACAGGCTCTCAAACCAAGGGCTCAGTCCAAACTGATTCCGACCCTGACGGTGGCGGGAGGGGGAGTCCACAGCGACCTCAAACCCCTTAGAAAACACGCGCAAACCGTCGTTGATGGTGAGGCCTTGTGGCCATACATGTAACCGGGTTTTTGAAGTGGGGGGAGGGTCAGAGAGATTCTGGGGGGGGGGGGGAAGCAGATTTGAAGGGGGGGGTGTCAGAGGGTTAAAAGTGTACCAAAACACTGTCAAAAAAAGCACTTTTTGGTCAAAAATTGGTTAAAAGAGGCTATAAATAGCGTTATTTAGCTGTTTTAGGGTATAAAACACTGAAAAAGATGAAAAATACACTACTTTTTATAGTTGGAGACAATTGAAGAGTTGTGGAAAAAAGGCGATTGCAGTGCTGGGATTCGAACCCAGGTCTCAGGGTTTCCGGTCCTGGATGCTAACCACTACACCACACTCGCCACGCTACACCACACGCGACAAGTTGGAAAAGTTCAGGAAAATTCTGGGGGGGGGGGAGGGCTGGGTGGGGGCTGGGGAGGGGAAACTTTGGAGTGGGTGGGTGATAACCCCGCCCCAGTTACATGTATGCTTGTGGCTGCTGAACTTCTGGACGCGAAAGCTGGCCGGCTCTCGTTTCGGCGCCTGCTTCGTCGCTCCTTGATCCCTCCCTGTACTGCACAAACGAAGCGCACGCACGCACGGGCGAGCGTCGCACACAGTGGCGTCGGTATTCTGTGTCCGACCCACGCTCTCAAGAAGAGAGACACGATAATCCGGGCCGCACCCTACACACGCCAACAAAAGCCTAGCGCTCACACACACGCTGTCGACACACGCGCTCGACGCGGCACGGAGCACCAGAAAGGTGACGACTTTCTAGATCGACGAAACGCGGAGCACCAACAGCGCGGACCATACCTGTAACTGGGGGGGGGGGGGTGGGGGGCCCGCAGAATTTTTCACCCCCCCCCAACCCTCCCCCTCAGAATTTTTCCAAGGGACTTTCACGCAGTCTAAAGCGATAACAGTGAGTAAATGTTGGTGTATTTCAGTGCTTTTCAGTGTTATATAACCATAAAACAGCTAAATAACACTGTTTAGACTCTATTTGTACCCCTTTTTTAACCAAAAAGTACAAGTATAACTCAAAGAATGACCAGCTACCCCCCCACTTTTTGCTCCAGACACCCCCCCCCCCCCCCAGAATTTGGCCATTTACTCCCCCCCCCCACTCTTCCAGACCCGGTTACAGGTATGGCGCGGACTTCTGAGCTCAACAGAAAACGGAGCTCCGAGAAAGTGAGGAACGCGCCACAGGGGGGGGGGGGGGAGGGGGAGCAGGGTTGCATAAAAAAAAAAATTTTCAAGTTTTTTTTTTAAATTAAAAAAAAATTTTTTTTTTTTAAAAAAAAATTTTTTTTAATTGACTTAGGGAGCCATCATTGGCGCCAAATACCTGTACTATAAGATACTTATAGCCTATTAGAGTGTCAAACACAAGTACTAGTGCTTCCCTAAAGCCTTTAGAAGCGTATTTAGCATCGTTTTAGTCAAATGGTGACAAAGCCGCTGCCTCTAAATGGTCGTGTACGGTATCGCACTATGTTGGGAACCAGTTGGGAACCCCAAAAAGAGCTTGGTTTTGGTGCTAATAAGCAAGTTTATGCATGAATAACTACTAATTGTACCATCTAAACACCATTTAAACGCCTTTTTGCCACTCAAAAGCTAAATTTTACCCAAAAACAGAAAAATTTTTTTTTTTAATTTAAAAAAAATCCAACTTTTTTTTTTAAAAAAAAAAATTTTTTTTTAAAAAAAAAAAACTTTTTTTTTAAATTGTGCAACCCTGGAGGGGGAGTGAGATGGGCGAGGGCGAACGCTGCACATAGGGGGACAACGCGCACTAGCGGAGCCAGACGGGGGGGGAGAGGGGGGGTCTCCCCCTCCTGTCAGCTCAGATTCAGGGGGGAAGGAGGGGGAGAGATCAGAGGGAGAAGAAAGATGAGCGAGCACAAGGGAAAATTTTACGTTTTCCTTGGATTACGGCACTCAAAAAGCACAAAATGTTTGCCTGCGGCGCTGTGGTTCCCTTCCAACTCACGTTTGACTCGTAAGGGAGCTAAAAAATCCCGACATTTTTGTCTATTCCATTTTGTGCGGTGAAAAAAACCTTCCCCCTCTGTCAGCAAATCCTAGATCCGCCAGTGACAACGAGGGCGTAGGACAAAACACGCGCTCCGCGCTCCGCGCTCGTGCGCTCCTGCGCTCTGAACAACCAGGTGCGCCTAGGTGAAGCCTAAGCAAAAGCCTAAGCCTAAGCCTAAGCAAAAACAGCCTAAGCCTAAGCAATGCTTAAGCGAAAGCCTAAGCCTAAGCGAAGCCTAGGTGAAGCCTAAGCAAAAGCCTAAGCCTAAGCCTAAGCGAAGCCTAAGCCTAAGCGAAAGCCTAAACCTAAGTCTAAGCCTTCAGGTGTGTTGGGTGTGTTAGGTGTGTGTTTTAGTCAACGCCACATGACGTCAACGAAACCTTCCTCAGCGTGCATACATGTAACTGAGGGGGGGGGGGTTTACCCACCCCTCAGGTCAAAAGTTACCCCTCCCCAACCCTCCCCCCCCAGAATTTTTCAAAAGTTTTCCAACTTGTCTACAACTGTAAAAAGTAGTGTATTTTTTTCCTTTTTCAGTGTTTTTTGACACTAAAACAGCTAAATAACGCTATTTATAGCCTATTTTAACCTATTTTTGACCAAAAGTGCCTATTTAGACACTATTTAGGTACACTTTTTTACCCCTCTGACACGCCCCTCCCCTCTTCAAATCTGCTTACCCCCCTCCACACCCCACCCCCCAGAATGGTCTCCGACCATCCCCCCCCCCACGTCAAAAACCCAGTTACATGTATGTCAGCGTGTGTGAATCATGCTGCGACACGTCTCGCTCAATCGATGCATGCAGCTTTGCAGCGGAAGCAGACACACATACATGATGCAGCTGTGGTGATACATACCGCCTAGGTACAGTACGTAAGCGTGCCTGGGTGCAACCGTTTCCGCCCACACAAAGCAAGCACACGCTTCCAGAACGATTACAGTTTACGTACGAAGACGGGTGCATGTTTCGTTTCGCAACAAAATCTCGCGTAACACGCGAACTGTGGTCACAAATAGGGCCATGCGGATATGGCCTTGCGGATGACGATTCAATGGCGCTTGGAACTTTGCTTTGGTTTAAGCGAGAGTAAAAAGTTTCGCTTGGTTTCGATTGGGAGGAGAGGCGGGTTTCGCTTGGTGACGAACATCTTGATCCAGGACGGCGCGCTCTGTCCAAACAGCGGTTCGCGCTACCTGCACAAACCGAGCGCTATCTTCCACTGAACTATAGCAGCCACACAACTCGTTGTGGTCGCCCCTACGTGCAGTCTGCAGACACGACTGCGGTTTGACACGTTGGTGTTGTTGTTGTTGTTGCGTTAGTGGCAACGCTAGGAGGCCATCATTGGCCCATGCATGTAGCATACCCATCTCCATGACGCCTTCCCGTTTAGAGCCGCGTAATTAGCCAGAGACATTCGAAAGATCGCCGCCATCTGTACTCTAGGGCACCGACAGCACGAGAAAATCCATCGAAAGGAAAGTCCTCCACCTAGTGGATCCATCCAGAATCGAACCCAGAACCGTGCGCGCAAAGGGGACGATTTTCTACCACTAGGCCATACACTGCTGGTTTGACACATATACATGTAACCAGCATACCTGTAACCAGGTCTTGCAGAGTGGGGGGGGGGGGGGTAAATGGCCGAATTCTGGGGGGGGTGTCTGGAGCAAAAAAGTGGGAGGAGGCTGGCCATTTTTTACTTATACTGGTACTTTTTGATAAAAAAAAATGGGCATAAACAGTCCAAACAGTGTTATTTAGCTGTTTTATGGCCATATAACACTAAAAAACACTGAAAAACACCAACATTTTCTCACTTTTATCGTTTTAGAGAAAATCCTTTGGTGTCAAATTCTTGGGGGGGGGGGGTTGGGGGCGTGGTGTTGGGGGCATACATGTAACCGGGTTTTTGAAGTGGGGGGAGGGTCAGAGAGAACTGTGGGGGGTGGGGGGGGGGGGGGGGTAAGCAGAATTGAAGGGGGAGGGGGTGTCAGAGGGTTAAAAAGTGTACCAAAACACTGTCAAATGAAGCACTTTTTGGTCAAAAATTGGTTAAAAGAGGCTATGAATTTAGCTGTTTTAGGGTATAAAACACTGTAAAAGATGAAAATACACTACTTTTTATAGTTGTAGACAAGTTGGAAAAGTTCAGGAAAATTCTGGGGGGGGGGGGCGGGTGGGGGCTGGGGAGGCGTAAACTTTGGAGTGGGTGGGTGATAACCCCCCCCCCAACCCCCGCCCCAGTTACATGTATGGTTGGGGGGATGGGGTGTTGGAAAAATAGCGGGGGCCCAAAGCCCCCCCCCCCCCCGAACCCCACCCCATTTACAGGTATGGTAACCAGGCTTTCGATAAGGGGGGGGGGGTCTGAGACCATCCTGGGAGGTAAGCATTTTCAGAGGAGGTTCCAGGACACAATTTTTTAGACCAAAATAGGGTCTAGGTACTTTTTTGTAAACATAGGGCATAAATTGCGACATTTACCTGTTTTAGGATAAAAAAACACTGAAAAAGACGAAGGCAACACTATTATAATTGTATACAGTTTGAACAACTGCAAAAATCTGGGGGTGTGGGTGGGGGTGGGGGGGTAAAGTTTCGACCAGAAGTAACCCGGAAGATCAGAACCGGCCCACACCACCACCACCACCACCACCACAACAACAACAAAAACCACACCCTGGAGTAACCCCCCCCCCAACCCAAGTTGCATGTATGGTTTGTCAACAACTGCACCGCTACAGATGACGTAACTTTAAGGCTAGAGTCTCACTAACGCGCCTCCAGTCGGGCCCTTTTGGCCCTTTCTGGCACCGTCCAGCCAGCTGGAGGCGCCTATCCAGCTATGCGGAAGGGGCGGGGCCTGACCTGTGACGACCAGAGGTGTGTGAACGAGGGGGGGGGGGGGGCTCAAGCCCATACCTGTAACTGGGGCAGGTGTGTGTGTGTGGGGGGGGGGGGGCATTGGGGGAGACCACCCCCCAATTTCAAACACTCCAAACCAACCCCAGAATTTTCCCAAAGGATTTTCACCATCTAAAACGAAAAAAGTGACTAAGTGTGTTGGTGTTTTTCAGTGCTTTTCAGTGTTATATGACCATAAAACAGCTGAATAACACTACTTAGAGCCTCTTTCGACCAATTTTGACCAAAAAGTACCAGAAATCAGAAAAGTCAAGAAATGGTCGGCTACCCCCTGGCTCCAGCTCCCCCCCCCCCAATCTTCCAAGCCTCCTGGGTCTGAGCCGGTTCAGGTATGCTCAAGCCAAGGTATGAATGGCGTGGCTGTGGTGTCGCACCAAATCGCGCTGTCGAGCTTGAGTCCGCGACGTAGGACGGAGACGGAGTTGGAGAAGGCGTCGAAGCCCGCGCGTCCACAGAAAGAGCCTATGCCGCTCAGGCTGCCGGCGAATGGCAGGCCATCGTCTGCAGCGGGCGAGTTCAGTGTGAGTGACGCGACCACACGCGCTAACGCGGTCCGCCAACTCACGAAGCATGTTCTGACGAGTGTCGTCGACAACGTAGTGGCCGCTTGTAGTGCCCTCCAGCAGCTTGGCGACGAGCGGGTCGTCGTCGGAGAACACGTAGAGCGTCTCCAGCTTCCCCTTGGAACGGACCAGACCAATGGCGTCGTCGACACTCTTCACAGTCACCAGCGGCAGAAGAGGACCAAAGACCTGGGAGTGGCCGCTGGGCGACGTTTTGAGGAACTGTCAACAACAAAGGGAGAAGACAGGCACGTGTTCGTTCATGAGGACGTCGTCGCGCGGCACGTCGACGAGCAGCGTTGGCTCCATGTAGAGGTCGGAGGCGTCAGTGCGGCCGCCGTGCGCCACCTTTCCCTTCGTCGCCCTCCGCAGCTCCTCCTTGAGTCTGGGGACGCACGCAAGCGCGCGTTGGGTTGAGTTGGACCGCCGGTGAGGCATACATGTAACTGGGGGGGGGGGGTTGCCCGCCCCCCAGCCAGAATTTTACCCCTACCCAGCCCCCCCCCCCAGAATTTTCCTGAAGTTTTCCAACTTGCCAACAATTGTACAAAGTAGTGTACTTTTTGCCTTTCTCAGTGTATTTTGGCCTTAAAACAGCTAAATAACGCTATTTATAGCCTATTTTCACTGGCGGATCCAGGATTTTCTGACAGAGGGGGGAGAAGGTCACCGCACAAACTACACTACAATGGAATAGACAAAAATGACGGGATTTCTTAGCTCCCTTACGAATCAAACCTGAGTTGGAAGAGAACCACAGCGCCGCAGGCGAAAATTTTGCGCTTTTAAGTGCCCTAATCCAACGAAACCGTAAAAATCTGCCTATTTTCCCCTTGTGCTCGCCCTTCTTTCCTGCTTCTCCCCCTGACCTCTCCACCTCCTTCCCCCCCAAATCTTAGCTGACTGGAGTGGGAGACCCACCTTTCCCCCGTCTGGATCCGCTAGTGCCTATTTTAAAGCACTTTTGACCTATTTTTGACTGAAAAGTGCCTATTTAGACACTATTTTGGAACATTTTTTTCCCTTCTGGGACCCCCTCCCTCTTCAAATCTGAGTACCCCCCCCACACGCCCCCCCAGAAGTCTCTCAGACCCCCCCCCACTTCAAAAACCCGGTTACATGTATGGGTGAGCGTGGGACTGACTGGAACTCTCGCGGCCCGTCGAAGCGCGAGTAGTGATCGCTCTTCTGCGGATCGTCGCCGTAGAGCTGGAGCAGGGCCGATCGGAGCGCCCGCACGAGCGCGTCCAAGCCCGCCTCCTCCACCAGCACGTAGCTGGGCGCGGTGCATGTCGCCCCTGCACCGCCACCACGCCACCACTCCCACCGACCGCCTCGGACCAACGAGAAGAAACAAAAAGAGAAAAGGAAGCGCCTACCGCAGTTGACGAACTTGGCACGCGCGATGCGCTCCGCAACCACCGCCATGTCGACCGTTTCGTGGTCGACGAAGCAAGGACTGAACGGCGACAAGACTTATGCGCCGCCCACTGCAAATGTCGAGACGTGAGGCGCAGCAGCGCAGGCAACCTCCTTCCGCCCAGCTCGAGGGTGACGGGCGTGAGGTGGCGGATGGCGGCGACCGCGAAGACGCCATCGCTTGCAGTTTTGCCCGCAAGGAACAAGTGGTCCACGCGGTGGCGCAGCAGCTCTGTTATACCATACAGGCGGTAGTCCAGCACCGCGTACGCCTCCTCATCCAGGTACAGCGGCACGAGCTTCGCCAAGGCCGCCACACTGTTATACACCGTCCGTGTCGGCTGGATCACGACGGCCGTGTTGCCTCAACGCGGCTCTGGTCGGCGCCCTAGCGCGGCAGAAGGCGCGCTCAGGCCTGCTCACCAGCGGCAATGGCGCTCACGAGCGGCACCAGCGCCAGCTGCAGCGGAAAATTCCAGGTGCTGAGCACGGCCACGACGCCGATGGGCTGCTTCTGCACGAAAGCCGCGTCGAAGCCCTGCGCCAGGTCGCACTCGCGCGACACCTGCAACGCGCCCACAGCCGCCGGCCAACACGCGTGCCGCCAAGCGCCAACTCGACTGCTCCAAGTCAATATAGAGAGCGCGCACCTTCTGCGGCCGGGCCCAGGAGTCGAGCTGCGACAGCGCCGTCTGGATCTCGTTCTGCACGAACTGCGTCTCGAACGCGACCGTTTCCCTCCTCCCCTAAAGGTTAGCAAGAGAGCGCAGCAATCCCTCCGGTGCCAAGTCGACCGAGGCGCGCGTCGACCCTGCGCAGGTCCTTCCAGACGGCGTCGCAGAGCGCCTCCTCGTTCTCGCGTATCATCTCGGAGAGACGCGTCAGCTGCCGCTTCCGGTAGTCGAGCGGCCGCGTCCTGCCGCTCTCGAACGTGGCGCGCAAACGCCCCACAACGGCCTTGACATGATCGACAGGTGCCATCTCGACTTCTTCTTCTTTTGGCGGTACACTTTTACCACTTTTGCCTATTTGGGGAAAACCGAGTTGAGCTGATTAGGATCGGTAGAATTCCAAGTTCAAGTTACCATGCAGAAGATGCTGAAGCTTTCTATAAACGGCCAACGGCACCGAGAGGCACGCTTGTAACATTCTCTAGGAGTTTTTGGCTGCTTCCCTTTTAACTTTGGATGGGCAATTTCTTCTTCTTGAGGGGGAAATTCACCTTCTTCTGGTGCCAGGTCACGCGCTAAAGATACCAGGGCGCTCCTATCTACACGCGCTCACGCACACGCACCTCACTACCTGGGGCTCCAGGAGTAGGGGGGGGGGCAGAGGTGTAACTGGCCATCGAAGCTGGGGGGGGGGGTGAATCTGGGATTTTTCAAAAGTCGCTGGGGGTGACCTGCACGGTCAAATTTGATACAATTTGTCTTTTTCCAGCCTCAATAATGACCTAGAAAAGGCTTCGTGTATGCTGAAAACACAGCGCCGCAGGCAAAAATTTGTGAATTTTTGGCCAAAAACGCGCTTCAGTGACTCTAAAAATGGTCAGTTGGAGCAAAAAAACAGCGCCGCAGGCAAAATTTGGCGCTTTTTTGGCCGGAAACGCGCCCAAAAGACTCCAAAATGGTCTGTAGGTGCGTAAAATACAGCGCCGCAGGCGAAATTTTTTACATTTGGACAATAAATGCTGCTCACAAGCCTGAAAAACAGCTTGGGAAGTATGAAAAACACGATTCAGCCATAGGGGTAACCTGCAGTCAGTGCAGGATTGACCAAAGCTGGGGGGGGTGGTCCTACTTTTCGTGCAGGATTGACCGAAGCTGGGGGGGGGTGACCCCTACCTACACCCTACCCAGTTACACCTATGGGGGGGGGAAGGACTGTCTCTCTAACACAGCCTAGCTCCGAGCGCGCTCAGGGACTTTTGCCAAATCTAGGGGGGGGGGAGAAGAAAACGACAAAAGACGGCCTAGTTCCACCCAGAAAACGACAAAAGTGACGGCGCTTTCCAAAGGGAACACGTTGAAGGGAAGCGACGCCTGGCCGATTCACAAACGAAACACACGCTTAAACGCACGAGCGTCCTTTGAAAATTGACGAAAGCGATGCGCGCCGCGCGACACCTCCACTGGACATTGGTCAGTCGACCTCGATGCGACCAATCACCGCGCGCGCCGGCCTCCTCGCGTGCTTAAGGCTACAGTAGCGCGGAGCCATTCTGTCGGCAAACCATTTCTGCGCCACTGGGACTGGGACTTAGTCCTAAGCACCGACTAATGGCGACCGTAGTCGCGACATTACAACGCGGCCGCCATCGACCACTGTCGTGTTGGAGATTCTGATCTTACTCAAACAAAACGTAATCTGTTTACATCAAGCAAGTTTATTTTTCGCTGAGTCTGTGAATCATTTTGACGTTCGACGAGACAGAGAAGGCGAAGGGGGAGGGGGGCGGCATATAGACCGGACCGGATTCTCTCAGTTAGAATTTGGCTTGGGTTGTCGTACGCGGGTGTCATTGGTGTTAAGGGAGGAGGAACAGGGATGCACCACAGCACAATGAACGGGCTCGTCTGGCTCGCGCAGTGGCCAACTGAAATGTTGCCAGGCAAGCAGCGCTCAGAGGGATACTTAGGCAACATTCATCCCGGCAGATTTGGCCCATTCGGCGCTTTGGGACATTCTTCGCGGTACCTGCAGCATGTGTTCTGGGTTGAAGCGGCTAGTGTGTGTACAATGTGTTGGCAAATGCGAACCATGGCCCATTCATCGCTTGCCTAGTGCGCAGTGGTCAATCCATTCGCTATTGGCCACTGTCAAGCCAAAATTCATGCGAGCCATCGGCTAGACCAATGCTAAGTCATTATCTATTTAACTGACATTTGGACATAGCAAAAATCATAGACGCGCACAGACAACAAAAGCCAGATCTACGTAGGTGTCTAAAACCCAACGGCTATCGTATCCCCACAATCACAGTATCACGACTATTTTTCGCCTCTTCTCAACACATAGGGCCCTAATTTTCGCCTCCAAACTACCGAGCATTCATTCATTCATTGCTCAGAAATTCCTCTCCCAGCTCAATTCCGTCCAGCTCTTGTGCCAGTTGCTCGTTCAGCTTGAGATCTTGCGTTTCCATCTGATAGGCGATCTGATCGAACAGCGACTGCCACGCAGTCTTGACTTCCGCATTCAGAGCGCCCAGGCATAACTTCAGCGTAGCAAACAACGTGGGCAGCATGTGCTAAACGGAACGCACCACAATAGCTTCATTTATCGGCTGACACAGCACAAATGTTGTGGGTAATTTGTGCCATGTTCCAATAAAATGTGCTGTTTCCTTTTTTGCTACGCGATAAGACGCAGCACCCTCAAATGAAAGGTCGACACTCCCTTCTTCTTGTGCAGCTCTCCGAGTTTCGTGACAAATTCTCTGAATTTCTTTTCGTCGTCGAGGTGATGCACCAGCGTCTTCAGTCCTGAAAGTTTGAGAGCACAGCTGGGGGAAATGGAGTACCAAAAAAAAAAAGTAAAAAGAAACAGACAGAGCAAACGGGTAACAAGATTACCGGTATGAAGGTCACTGCCAAACCCGCCTACCACCTCCCCTTTTGGCAATGCTAAAGAATTCCAGATACATCATTATCGACTTGTATTGAACTGCTCATTAAAAAGTAACAGAATTTTGGTCGAGAATTTATGTAATTTTTGTCAAAATTGTCTGTACTTTGAGAACAATAGATAAAGTGAATCCTCTAATAGTGCCCCCGGGGGCACTATTCTCCTTACCCGGGGGCACAATTGGAGGGGGTTCTATGCTTTCAACCAAAAAATGTTGAATGGACATGCTAATTTCGCCGTCAAAATTGCCGATTTTCGGTGATTTTCGTCACCTTTTCACACTCCCTCATCCGGGAAGTGCTCTGACAGTCCCCTCCACACTAACTCGCAAATAATCCGTACCATTCATGAAAACCGCGCCATGCTTGCGAAGCACGTCCGTGTTGGCCAGGGCTGAGTCGTCCAGGGGGCGGAACTCTGGCCAGAGGGCCTTGTAATTTGGGTAGTCCGTGAAGAGACTGAACCAGTCGACTCTAGAACATCGGGGGCGCGCGCACGCACGCACGCACGCACGCACGCACGCACGCACGCACGCACGCACGGACGCACGCACGCACGCACGCACGCACGCACGCACGCACGCACGCACGCTCGCACGCACGAACGAACGCACGCACCCACGCACGCACACACACACGAACGAACGCACGCACGCACACACGCACGCACGCACACGCTCATGCGCACACGCACCGGCACGCACGCACGCACGCACGCACGCACGCACGCACGCACGCACGCACGCACGCACGCACGCACGCACGCACGCACGCACGCACGCACGCACACGCGCGCACGCACCGGCACGCACGCACGCACCGGCACGCACGCACGCACGAGCGCACACGCGCGCACGCACAGGCACGCACGCACGCACCGGCACGCACGCACGCACCGGCACGCACGCACGCACCGGTACGCACGCACTGGCACGCACGCAAGCACGCGCGCACGCACCGGCACGCGCGCACGCACCGGCACGCACCGGCACGCACGCACGCACGCACGCACAGCTTACCGGACAAAAACGCTGACGCCGTTCTGAATGGTGTCCTGTTCCATGGAGCGATAGCTGGAACGCAGCAGCTCTTTCTGCACCGCCGTCAGCGGCTTCGGCTGCCTCTGACGCAGATTTTCAGGGGCCGACACGCGCCGCGCCGCCAGAGCTGCAGCCTCTGAAAATTAGACAACAATGTTCAATGCGTTGTTGAGGCGCCACCCATCAGCTCTGTTCATAACACTGTGCTAACTGGATATGGGAACTGTCTGTGGTTGAGTGGTTGCTTGATACAGGCAGAGTGAAGTATCACAATGCCACCCAGGTATCGCGGCGATATATTTTTCACCGCGTCTATACTGAATAATAAAAAAAGACAACAACAACAACAACAATAACAACAACAACAACAACAACAACAACAGGAAAAGCGACATAAAAGGAAGAACAAAACGGCCCAAAAAATGGGCTTTCGCAAAGCAATTCACCAGAATGTCTACAATCTCAACAAGGCAATGAAACCTTCTTCCTTCATCAGTTTCTTGTGTCTAGGGACCATCGCGTCAGAACTCTGCCGTATCAGCTCCTTCATGGGATTCTTTTGACTCATTTTCCCCTTTTTACTTGTTTTTTTTTTAAATCTCGACCACGTTATGCGGTATAGCAGGTCTATCTAGGGAACGTCCGGTCTGGTAGGTAGGTAGGTACCTAGGTACTAAGCAGCTAGGCTGAACCTTTCAGTTGCTGTGTGCGAAGAATATCTACTGGATGGACAGGTGAAGTTGAGGCGAGGGGAAGAGAGGAGAGAGGGAGTTTGTCAATTAGTGGCTTCCGCCGACCCAGCTAGTAGAAGCTAATTGCTTTCGGCTTAGGTGTCTGCTACATGGCTAACAGACACGGCCATGAGTGAAAAAGTTACGCAGAGGCTTAGGCTAGAGGTCGAAGCGTGAGGTATGCAAGTACCGTGAAATGTTAGGTCGGGACCGTAAATGTTGCAATAGTGCTGTCGCCATCGTAGGTCATTACGGCGTCGAGATTTGTTACTTGGATTAGGGGCAACGCTAGAAGGCCGTCAATGACCCATTGTAGCATACCCGTATGACGCCTTCCAGTCCAGAGCCGCATAAATAGCCAGACACTCGAAATAACGCCGTCTGTAATCTAGGGCAGCGACAGCCCGAGAAATTCCATGGATAGGTAAAGACTCGTTATTTGTGGTTCCATCGAGAATCGAACCCAGGACCGTGCGCGCAGCAGGCCGATTCTCTGCCACTACGCCATCTGCTGCCCGGCGTCGAGATTGCATCCGCTCTAGGCAGCGACAGCCTTGACGACAGCTTCTTCGACGTCGATGTTAGGTCGAACCCATCTGCGCGCCAGCTCCTGTTGCGATACTTCGCACTTGGGAACCAGCCCCGCAGGATCGGGCTGACTGGGTCTCATCTCTCACTAGCAGCGGTCGATTGTGACCAGACAAAGGTACCCACGATCATAGGAGCGGCCCATACACAAACAAACAAAGTTGACCCTAGAGCACAAACGAATCCCTCAAGAATGAGGAAAACATCAATGCCTGTGCCTCTGCCTCTTGCCTCCATTAACCCTCACTTTCCTCTGTCTGTGCCTTCATTAATCCCCACTTGCCTTTGCCTGTGCCTTCATTAATCCCCACTTGCCTCTGCCTGTACCTCCATTAATCCTCACTTGCCTCTGCCTCTGCCTCCGTTAACCCCAACTTGTCTCTGCCTGTGCTTCCATTAACCCCATCCGTTCTTTGCACGAAGACTGACCGTTTTACGTCGAACTTTTAAATCTTTTTGCAGAACTGTGGTGCAACAATGTTGACCTTTTTTAAGTTCACTTAACTCGTGAAATTGTGCACTATATTAGAATAGACATTCGACCATATAAAACGTATTTGGCTTTGTCTCGAAAAAAATGGCGACATCATCCGACCTAGAAGACCAAAACCAAGAATTAATCGCTTTGGATAGCGTTTTCGACGAAGACAGAGAATTGTTTTTGCACGAAAAAGTCAATTTTAAAGACCAGAATTCCGGCGAAATTCTGAATTTAAATTGCGGCAAAATTGCGGTTCACTGCGATTTCGCAGATAATTCCAAGAATTTTGAAGTCGCAGCAACAGTGAACGGAGGTGTGTGATTCTTTCGTAATTTAATGGTTTTTTTTGAGTGCGTGCGCATGAAATGTCGGCGTGTGCGTGCGTGCGCTCGCAGGCTTGGGTAAAATAAAAAAATCGAAATTATTTTAAGAACGTTGCCAAAATTTGTCTAAAAACTGCCAACAAAGAGGCAAAAGCTACGGTTTTAGTGCATTTAGACCCTATAAACCTGGTTAATAGCAGTCTGGATAAGCTAAATAGCCATAGTTTGCAGTGCTTAAAAACAAATTATTTACCCGAGCCTGTGCGTGCGTGCGTGCACGATTGCGTCATAACAGGGCGATACTCCATGAAAATGAAGTGAAAAGTGAGTAAATTCCCCAGTTCGTTAATAGATTTCATTTTACAAATTAAAAGTTTCAGCGCGACGAAGCTGCCGCGTTGCCAATTTGCCACCTGTAAATTTGACGTTCGTTTTACCGGTCGACTACCCCTCCCGCAGCGCGCCCGAAGTTCAAATTTCCGCCGTTTGGCTCACGGATGCTACGGTATTATGCGCATTTTCATAGCGGATTTAATGACGAATAAATTCGACATAATTTAGACGAAAGTCCTGGCGCAAAAACTACAAGCGCAGTGGTCGGACTTCATTGGCATGGGCGTGCTGTACTTTTGGCTGGAAAGTCTGCAGGAATTAATTCGGGAATTTTTCGACGAAATTGCGGAAAAACTCATTAATTTGGACGAAATGTGCCATTCCGCAAAAATCGGTCGAAATAGACGGAGAAGTAGCACCAATACTGGCAATCATTTTGGAAATTCCAGCGTTTCCAATGAGAATTTGGAACCCACTGGTGTTCAGGATTATTTGAAGGTGATTAGAGATTTATTTTAATGGTAGAGTGCATGTCATAGGTGTAGACAGGGTTGCATAAAAAAAAAAATTTCAAGTTTTTTTTTTTTAAAAAAAAATTTTTTTTTTAAATTGACTTAGGAGCCATCAAAGGCGCCAAATACCTGTACTATAAGATACTTTTAGCCTATTAGAGTGTCAAACACAAGTACTAGTGCTTCCCTAAAGCCTTTAGAAGCGTATTTAGCATCGTTTTAGTCAAATGGTGACAAAGCCGCTGCCTCTAAATGGTCGTGTACGGTATCGCACTATGTTGGGAACCAGTTGGGAACCCCAAAAAGAGCTTGGTTTTGGTGCTAATAAGCAAGTTTATGCATGAATAACTACTAATTGTACCATCTAAACACCATTTAAACGCCTTTTTGCCACTCAAAAGCTAAATTTTGCCCAAAAACAGAGAAATTTTTTTTTTAATTTAAAAAAAAAAATCCAACTTTTTTAAAAAAAAAAAAAAAATTTTTTTTTTTTAAAAAAAAATCTTTTTTTTTTTTTAAATTGTGCAACCCTGGGTGTAGATTGGTCCAAAAGCCAGTGGGGGTCTCTGTGGGTTTCGAGGGGGGGGGTCTAGAGCCATCCCGGATAAAATGACCGGGATCGAGAATTTTGGAGGAGGGGTGGTTTAAGTGGAGGATTTTGCACCATAATAACGTGTAAAATGGGTACGTTTTGGTCTAAAATGGGTCAAAAGAAGGTCTAAATACCACTTTTCAGGCGGTTTTTGGGTCATACTACACTGAAAAAGCAACAAAAACACGCATCTTTGCCCATTTTTTTTTATATTGAGAGAGGGTTTCCCGCAAGTTATCCAGGATGGCGATGGCCAGGGGGGGGGGGGCCTCGCTCCCGCAAAAAGCGGGACGGCCAAAGCCAGGGGGTGGATGACCCCCCCCCCCAGACCCCCCCCCCCTTAGCCCACCTATGGTGCATACGTATACTAAAATGAATAGTGCCATATGCGGGTTACTGTAGTTTGTGTTTGTGAATATTAAAAAAAAAACTTTCGGGTTCTGTGAATAGGAAATGCCAAAAAAACATTGATTTTGTATTCTGTATTTTGATTTTTGCAATTGGATATTTACTCTATTCCTTCTGCTTAGTTCATGAGTGTAATGTGCAAGTTGAGGTGTGATGTGATTTAACCAACACATCCGTATATGTGCATTATGCATTTGGGCAATTTAAACGAAAATTTATGCCCAAATTTGCATATTCACCGCAGGCGGCCTGCTACATACCGTACACCGTGGAGCAGCGCTTCCAAATGCTGTCAGAATACGACGAAGTTTTCAGACTGAAAGTGTTTAACAAGACCATGCAGAGTTGCGAGGTATACTGTATTATTTAGGCAAATTAGTTTGGTAAATCGTACCTGTAAGTGGGAGGTCCCACACATTTCTCCAACCCCCTCAACCTCCCCCCCCCCCTCCGGAATGTTGCAAGCTGTTTAAAGCGCTAAAGATGAGTAGGTGGTAGTGTTGCGCTTTTTAGTGTTATATGACCGTAACAAGCTTATAAACACAACACAATAAAAATACTTAAACTTTTCTCCATTTGAGAAAAAATGGGGGTATTTTCTTCACCGAAGCCAGGCAGCGCCTCATAAGTCATAACATGTAGTCAGGTGTCAATCACCACTGTATTGCGCAAGCCGATATATGTAGCGACTTTCATAGCCGCTTTGAAGCAATTGTATCATGCGGGCACGCACGCACGCACGTACGCGTTTTTTGATGTAATGACGCAACGAAATTATTACAATTTTTTTTTATTTCCGGTCTGTTTCCAAGAGAAATTGGGCAGAGACTGTCTGGAGTTTTGGCCCTGCCGACACGTCTATTGTCAGCTCTGTGCCAAGGAATTTTACGAAATGCTCATTAAAGAGGGAAATGTGAGCTGAATTTTTGATTTTCGTTGCAAACGGTGTATTTTTGCGCGTGCGAGTGAGTTACTTACTTTTTGTCACGCTTTGTAAGCGCCGATTATCTGAAAATTTTAGTCGAGACGTTTGGTATCGGATCAGTTGATTAGAAGAATTTCAATCGATACTTCGCTTTCAATCGGTTTTAATAAATGTTTTGCGCCCGCTACATCTTTGGCTCATTCTGTCTGTTTTCTTTAATGCCACGGCGCTGTGTGGTCTGTATTTCCTTCTCCCATTGGCTAATTATTGTGTTTTCAGGTTTATTCTATCAATTCTCCTTGCACATTCTTTTAATTCTCACGCTTTCACAGTAATTGTCCAGGCGCAAAGACCGCAACGCAATTTCACTATCATTAATTCATATTAATTTCAGGTGCAGAGACTGGCCTGCCTTCTGGAGGGATGCTCTAGCGCCGCCTCGCCACAGCAGGTTCGCTCTGTTGTTGTTGTTGTTGGTTTGTTGTTGCTGTTGTTGCTGTTGTTGTTGTTGTTGTTGTTGTTGTTGTTGTTGCTGTTGTTGTTGTTGTTGTTGTTGTTGTTGTTGTTGTTGGATTAGGGGCAACGCTAGGAGGCTGTCAATATAGCCCATATAGCACACCCTTCTCCATGACGCCTTCCCATCTACAGCCGCAAAATTAATTAGCCGAAGACTTTCGGGTAGAACGCCACCTGTAATCTGGGGCAGCGACGGCACGAGAGAATCCATTGAGAGTTGGTAGTCCTCGGTCTAGTGGCTCCATCAAGAATCGAAGCCAGGACCTTGCCGGCGCAAGAGGCCGATTCCTTACCACTATGCCATACGCTGCCATACGCAGGTTCGTTCGGTGGTCTCTGACGATGAGCTATACGCGAGATTCGAGCAGCTACAGCTGTCGAGGGCGCTCGACCTAATGTCCGACGTCGTACACTGTCCCAGACCGCTCTGCCAGCGGCCGGTAAGTGCGTGCGTGCGTGCGTGTCAAATTGGGAATTACGGCTTGGGAGAAAGTGTTCAGCGACTAGGGGAAAGCGCATACCTGTAACTGGGGGGGGGCACTATTTTTCCAACACCCCTCCCCCCCAGAATTTTCCCAAGGGATTTTTGCCTTGTCTGAAACGATAAACGTAAGTAAATGTTGGTGTTTTTCGGTGCTTTTCAATGTTTTATGACCATAAAACAGCTAAATGACACTATTTAGAGCCTTTTTATACGCATTTTTGACGAAAAGTGGTCGGCTTTTGGCTTTGGGGACTCCCCCCCCCCCTCCAGAATTCGGCCACTTAGCCCCCCCCCCCCCCACTCTGCCAGACCCGGTTACAGGTATGAGCGTGCGGAATTGACTTGGAGTGCGACAAGTTGACAACCACGATCCCACCCCTTCTCCCTGGCAGTGCATTTGAAGCTTTAGAAGCTCATATGGCAATGTTTTAGTTACTCACACAGTGACAAATTCGCTTCCTCTATTTTGTATGACCTTCTTGCCGCCCTTGGAGCACGTTTGATATTCTTTGTCGTCCATTTATTCCAGCCTCTAAACGTTTTTACGCCCAATTGACAAACGCCGAATGGCGCTGTTTGTTGTACCCACGTACTATTCAGTATACAAAAATGTAGGAAGTCGGACGACGAGACTCTGAATGAATTTTCCCTATTTTTGTCAATTTCCTCACTTAATCGCAGGTTCTGTTGGAGCGCGTGCGTACGACCGAGGCGGGAGGAGTGGTAAAGGAGGAGAACGCTCCGTTGGGAAGTTGTTCAGTGTGCCAGTTCGCCTTCTGCACCTATTGCCGCAAGACCTATCACGGCGTTGCGCCTTGCGTCTACGCGACGCGTGAGTGCGTGCGTGCGTCGTTCGTGTGTGCGTGGGTACAGACGGCCACGCACGCACCGGCACGCACGCACGCACCGGCACGCACGCACACACACACACACCGGCACGCACGCACCGGCACGCACGCACCGGCACGCACGCACTGGCACGCACGCACGCATGCACCGGCACGCACGCACCGATACGCACGCACGCACACGCACCGATACACACGCACCGGCACGCACGCACGCACCGGCACGCACACACGCACGCACCGGCACGCACATTCGCACGCACACACGCACGCACCGGCACGCACACACGCACACACACCGGCACGCACCGGAACGCACGCACGCACCGGAACGCACGCACGCACCGGAACGCACGCACGCACCGGCACGCACAAACGCACCGGCACGCACGCACGCACCGGCACGCACGCACCGCCACGCACGCACCGGCACGCACGCACGCACACACCGGCACGCACTCACGCACCGGCACGCACGCACGCACCGGCACGCACACACGCACGCACCGGCACACACACACGCACCGGCACGCACACACGCACACACACCGGCACGCACCGGAACGCACGCACGCACCGGCACGCACGCACGCACCGGCACGCACAAACGCACCGGCACGCACGCACGCACCGGCACGCACGCACCGGCACGCACGCACCGGCACGCACGCACGCACCGATGCGCACGCACGCACGCACCGATACACATGCACGCACGCACCGGCACGCACGCACGCACCGGCACGCACGCACGCATGTGGACTGTTCAGAGGAGAAGCGTCGCATCATCGACGAATACATGTCTGGTGACGTGGAGGCGCGTGGCCGTTTGGAGCGGCGCTTTGGCAAGAAGCCCATCAAGGCGTTGGTGGAGGAATTCCTCTCACAGCAATGGGTACAGGACAACAGTCAGCACTGTCCTCACTGCAAGGCGCCCATTGAGGTATACACCCTGTCAGTGCGTGCGTGCGTGCATGCGTGCTGGCGCCTACGTATTCCATGCGTCCCATCCGCAAATTTTTCTATGCCACACCGCTCTTTTCCAACACCCGAGAATGCGGTCGGCGCCATATATGCCACAGTTGAAACATTTTTCAGTGTTTTGCGGTCACGAACAATTGTAGAATGATAACAATGGTCAAGTCAATGAATCCAGCAGTAAATAATGACAACCAAAAATGTGAAAATGTTGTTAGAAGAGTGCATAATTAATTAATTAATTAATTAATTATTGCAGAAGCAACAAGGCTGCAACAAGATGTGGTGCTCAAAGTGCGGCTCCTATTTCTGCTGGCTTTGTCTGAAGGTGTGTGACAGGCGGACACGAACGCACGCACTCAATGCAATGCAACCCACCCCTCTCCTACCTATACTGTAACCCAAGGGGGGGGGGGGGATTTCCCTGTCGGTAGTAATTTCCCCCACCACGCACAATGAACACCAAAATAGCGCTATTCAGTTCGTATTTTGACCAACAAGTACCCATTTAGAACCTTCTTTTGCATCGAAATTTTTCTATTTTATTCACAACTACTTTTGGCCTTTGGTGGAACCCCTCCCCCAGTAATAATGCTCTCTGTGTTGATTCGGGTGATTTGCAGATTTTTTAATAGTTAATATTTAATATTATTAGTTTAATTCAGGTGCTCAACAAGACCGACCCCTATAAGCATTTCAACTCGCCACAGGGTGCCTGCTTCAACAAGCTCTTCGAAGGGGTGGAGGAGGAGGGGGAGGAGGAAGGGGAATTTAGTGATGACGAATTTTAATTAATGAATTCATTAAGTTAATTAAAGAAAATGCACTGCACGCGTGTGAGCAGTACTGGACGCTGGGTGCGTCTCTACAATGCATTGTAACGTACAGATTACGTACAGATTGTGAATTTTATTAATTGAAAATAATGAAAATGTTCATGTACATTAAAATGGATGGGTGCGTGTAAATATAGTGGCAAAACCAATCGAAAGAATTTATTACTGCTCCATGCGTGTGGGTTCACTGCTATGAACATACTGTAAGTAGTGCATGCATTCATGTTCATGTGCTCAAACATTACCTGTAACTGGGGGATCCCCAGTCAAATGTCAACCCCCCCCCCCGAATTAGTGTTTTTTAACCTAAGTCAAACCATCCAAAATGATAAAAAAAAAGCATCTTTTGCGTCTTTTTCAATGATTTGTAACAAAAAGGCACCAAAATAGCGGCGTTGAGCCTGTTTTTAACAGAAAAACACTTCTTGCACGCTATTTTTGTGCAACTTTTTCTCCAATTCTGGACCGCCCTCCTTATTTTTTGGGTACCTGCCCCCCCCCTAGCTTAACCTGGTTACAGGTATGATCCATGCGTTGTTTTTTTGGTGCGCTTTTATTTGTTCAAAACCTCAAACGCAAACCGATGTGCTGTAAGCAGGGTGTGTTCTGGCATAGGTTTAGGTACGCATTGTGAATACGAACCACTATTGTAGGCGCATTTTTTGTGGTTTAAAACCCTTTTCTTGTGCGTTATGTACGCGGCGAAACTGGTTTTGGTGTGGCGTCCTGGAGAACGGAGAATAGAACTTTTATCAAAATGGAATTTGCGCAAATCAATTACCGTGATTGGCGTAATCTGCCGGTTTTGGTGTTTTGTAAATTATTAATATTTAAAGTTTTTTTAGGAAGTATGTTCAGGAGGAACAAGAAGGTGAACAGGGCGCCGCGCTACCAGAATTGGATGACTCGAACGGCGACGTTTTTTCTGTATTTTGGCTTTATGTCCGGCGTCGTCTTACTGGCCAACACCGAGCCTCTCAACAAGGGAGTGGTAAGTGTCTGTCTGTCCGTGTGTGCGTGCGTGTACGTGTGCGCGTGCTGGTGTGTTTGTTTGTATTTGTATTCGTCTCGAAGCACGGTGTACACGACATTACAAGGCAGGCAAAACAGCGAGCGAAGCGAACCATGGATCATACCTGTAACTGGGGGGGGGGGGGGGCGGGGGGCGCCCCGCAACTCCCCCCCCAACCCTCCCCCCCCCCAGAATTTTCCCAAGGGATTTTCACTCAGTCTACAACGATAAAAACGAGTAAGTGTTGGTGTATTTCAGTGCTTTTCAGTGTTATATGACCATAAAACAGCTAAATAACACTGTTTAGAGCCTATTTATACCCATTTTTGACCAAAAAGTACCATTATAACTCAAACAATGGCTAGGGGCGTACCCACCCCTAACCCCCCACTGCTCCATGGACACTCTCCCCCCCCAGAATTCAGCCATTTACTCCCCCCCACTCTTCCCGACCCGGTTACAGGTATGCATGGATGGGTACAAATGCGTCACAACAAAAAGAAAAGTACAAATGACCACAGGCAACAAATACGGACATCTGCAGGAAAGAGTGACTTAAGAGCAACGCCTGCCAACCGTTTCCGTTAGTTATCACGTGCGAGACATGGCTAGGTGACACCAAAAAGGTGATTTCATAACCTAACCACAGTGTGCGTGCGTGCGTGCCAGTGGTCAACTCTCTAAAACTGTCACTATATTTACAACAGAAACGTTTAAAGGAAATTGTATCCCACTTCTTAAATGGTTAGGTTATGAAATCGCCATTTTTGGCGTCACCTAGCCATCATACCTGTAACTGTGGGGTATTTGCCACCCCCACTATTTTTTCAACCCCCCCCCCCCTTCCAACCACACCGGAATTTTCCCAAGGGATTTTTACTCTGTCTAAAATGATAAAAGTGAGTAATTGTCGGTGTATTTCAGTGCTTTTCAGTGTTATATGACCATAAAACAGCTAAATAACACTGTTTAGACGCTATTTATACACATTTTTGACCAAAAAGTACCACTATAACTCAAAGAATGGCCAGCTACCCCCCCCCCCCCCCCCCCACTTTTTGCTCCAGCCCCCACACCCCCCCCCACTCTTCCAGACCCGGTTACAGGTATGCTAGCCATGTCTCGCTCGTGAAAATCAAGGCGAACAGTTTGGCGTGCGTTGTTGCACTTTAAGTCAGTTCTTTGTATGACGCTTGTGCAAATCATTTTGCGCTTTCGCCTCACTGAATTTTATTTTTGTACTCTGGCTTTCTCGTGCCTTTGTGTTTGTCGTCATGTAATGCTGTACACGGTGCGGAGATGAATAAACGAACAAACAAACAGTGCATGCATGCGTGTGCGTGCGTGCGTGCGTGCGCGCTCCCAAAAAAAATGTCTAGAACGAGAACACAGAAGCTCTGAGGCAGCGTCACATGCTGCGCAGTCTGAAGAACAACGAGTTGATCGCGAAAGCGAGGCAAAGTTACGACAAAAAAAGATTCGCCAAGGAAATCGAGCAGTGGACTCGCGACGCGGAATTGGAATTGGAGGAGAAAAAGCGACAATGAAATTAATGAAAATGAAAGAAAAAACAACTTGGATTTCCACAATGACATGGTTTTTGTTGTTGTTGTTGGGTGATTTTAGTCACAGAATCGTTGGAATTTGCCATTCGGATCGTGGCAGATTTGACGTTGTGTGTAGAGAAGATTGCGTAGTATGTACTGCGCTCCGACAAACGGTTTTGCCGAAGCGATATTTTGTCCCCGAAATGAGAACAAGCTTATGCCCGAAATCGATATTCTCGTGACTGACGCTTGCACGCGAGCTACATGTGCACAAGTGCGTGCGTGAAGGGCGCCAAGTCGGCGTGAAGGCCGACGACGCGTTCGCGTTCTTCGAGTGTCATGCGGCCTTCCGGCTCGGCGCCGCCCACAGCCGCAATACACGCCGGCGAAGTCGACGCGAGCGGTCTGACGGCGAGCAACAGCTTCGTGGGCTCGCCATTCTCCACTGAAAAGCGATCGAGACGTTAGCTGATGACGCGTGCAGCCCGTATGTCCTGGGCGTCCCTTGAGTTGCCGGCCAGCGGAACCAACCCGGCGGCTGTGACAATTCCGGCCCGCTAGGGGAGGATTGGGATGACTGGCTCGCATCTCTCTCACTAGCAGCGGTCGATTGTCCATTGTAAATTCCACTGTGAATTTGAACGCCATTTTTCTCTGTACCGAACATTTGTACGAGACACAGTATCGAACCGATTGCGAATATTTTTTGCAGGGAGAGGTTTTTCGAACGTCAGATTTAATTTAAGTGCTGAATTTCAGCGCTGAATTCCAAAGTTGGGTCTTTCGAAGCCGCCGCACGGAATTGAGATTCCGCCTCAGATTCAGCAGAAAATTAAGCACGGAATTATTATTTCGGTCTTTCGAATTCGTAATTCCGCTGCTGAATTTGTAACGTTATAAAATTCAGTAGGGTTTACCCACTGAAAGTCGACAAAACAAAGAAAACAGTGGCCTTGCAGCTGTGCATCAATCGCTCTAAGAGTGGGGGACGTCGAATTCAATGCTCCATTGTTAAACAAGCGCCTCTACTTGTTAATTACAAGCTTTATTTGAGATTTGGTTTTGATTGCAGCAGCGGATTGGAGCCCGCCCCCGACACCCCCCGCCCCCCGCGCCTCCCGCTGGTAGATATTCCCCACGCAAACGGTGATTCAGAGGGAATACCCGATCCATGTGAACCATGTGAACCATGTGAACCATGTGAACGAGAGCTTCGTTATTTCGGTGTGATATTTTTCTTTCTTGTCTCCCCGTCTCGCATATCTCTAAACCGGGGGGGGGGGGGGTGGAAAGGGTATCGGGTGACCAAAGGCAACCGCCTCTTTTATCTGTCTGTCTGTCCGTGCGCGCGTGCACGTGCCTGTGCGTGCGCGCGTGTGCACGTGCGTGCTTAGGCTTAGGCTTTCGCTTAGGCTTAGGCTTAGGCTTTGCTTAGGCTTCGCTTAGGCTTCGCTTAGGCTTCGCTTAGGCTTCGCTTAGGCTTCGCTTAGGCTTCGCTTAGGCTTCGCTTAGGCTTAGGCTTAGGCTTAGGCACGCACGCACGCGCACGAATGCACACTCACGCACGTGTACGTGTGCGTGCACGCGTGCGCGCGTGCACGTGCCTGTGCGTGAACGTGCGTGAGCGTGCACGCATGCGCGTGCGCGCTTGCGTGAGTGCGTGCGTGCCTAAGCCTAAGCTTAAGCCTAAGCGAAGCCTAAGCGAAGCCTAAGCGAAGCCATGTCCAGAATGTAAAAATTGTGAACCAAAATATGTTTGATACCACGATAGTTCAGATTGAGTTGCCAGCGACATGACAACGAAGATCTCGTGGTGGTGCACCGCGAGCGCTTCTCTATTCCCCCCGAGAAGCGCCACTCCGCGACATGTTGCTGCACTGTCGCTATAGTTGCGTCGTTGTGCGCTATCCCTACTTCATGAGTACTTCATGAGCTGTCGCACTGCGAAAAAATCCGCGCCAACTTTGGGGTTTTTCTTTAGGCAAGTGATGCGATCTGCTAAATAGAGCAGGGATGGGATCGTTCACATGGTAGTTCACAGGAAACGCTACAATTAAAATAATAAAACCAGACGATGCTAAAAATTAAACAATATATAATTAATTTAATTAACAATTGATATAAAGAACAGACGCAAAACAAAATCAGTATTATTACTAAAAGCCTTCGACGGAGAGACCGTAGAAAAAATGTCGCACCGAAATAACGATGCTCTCGTTCACATGGTTCACATGGTTCACATGGTTCACATGGATCGGGTATTCCCTGATTCAGACCGATTCAGAACCACGCCCAAATTCAGACCTTTCGAAAGACCCGATTTTGGTGCGTCGGAATTCAGTGCTGAAATTCAGCACTGTATTTCAGCGTCGTAATCTGAGGTTCGAAAAACCTCTCCCAGGTGGTAAAGGCAATTCCCAAAATATGCAACCGATACAAGCACAACCGATACAAGGGATTATTGTTCCCGCCTCCTAAGCCTAAGCCTAAGCAAAAGCCTAAGCCTAAGCCTAAGCTAAAGCCTAAGCTACAGTGATCCCTTGTATCGGTTGCATATTTTGGATATAGCCGGTGGTAAACGTTTTGCTCGGCGCAGCAGCAAGACGAGGATGTCGACGGTCTCGCCGACCGGGATGCTGGAGGGCGTGGGCGACGAGGTGCTGTACGCGGGCGGCGTGGCGCTGCTGGTGCTGTTGCTGTCGGTCGCCTGGCTGTCGACGAGCGTCCGGCCCATCTGGCAGGCGGGCTCCGTGTGGCTCGTCCACCTGCAGGCGGGACCGCAGCAGCGCGTCCTCCACGTGCGTCGTCGGCTCGGCGGGCGCGCGATCTCTGCCGACCGTCCGCCGTCTCTCTTTCCAGCTGATGGAGGTGGCGCCCGACTCTGCGGACGCCGCGGCCGCCAGGACGGCTGCAGCTGCGGCGACGGCTTCCTCCGAGGCGAGCGCCAACCACCTCGCTGAGACGACCGAGGGCTCGGTGACGCTGACCGACTCGAGCACCGCTGGAGGCGACGGAGACACGGAAGAGGAGGGCGGCGGCGGCGTCGAGGCGCGTCTCCAAGCGAGCTCGACAGCCGAACGCGAGACGGCGGCGTTGCTCGGTGGCTCGGCGTCGGCGCCAGCGGGGTCGCGCTCGTCCAGCAACGAGACCGAAGCCGAGCGAGCGCCCGCGCCGGCGATAGAGCCGGACGCGCAGATCCGCATCAAGTACACTGACGACACGCAGAGATTGGTGCCCGCTTGGCTGGCGCAAACGGTCGGGCAGTTTAAGAGGTTGGCATATATGTACTTGTAACTGGAGTGGTACCAACCCCCCAAGGATTTGCACCATGTGTAAAACGAAAAAAAAAGTGAGTGAATGTTGGTTTTTCAGTGCTTTTCAGTGTCATAAAACAGTAGTCATAAAACAGTAAAACAGCGAAATAATACTGTTTCGCCTATTTTCACCAAAAAGTACCAGTATAACTTATACTGTACAAGTCAAGAATTGTCGGCTGCCCCCACTCTTTGCTCCAGCTGCACCCCCCCCCCCCACGCTTCCAGACCCGGTTACAGGTATGGTTGGCCGGCAGGCGTTTCGTAGTGCGATGTTTCAATCTCGCTGCAATGATGGGTGAGGTCGTGTGCAGAGGTGTAACTGGCCATCGAAGCTGAGGGGGGGGGGGGGGTGAATCTGGGATTTTTCAAAAGTCGCTGGGGGTGACCTGCACGGCCAAATTTGATACAATTTCTCTTTTCCAGCCTCAATAATGACTTAGAAAATGCTTCGCGAATGCTGAAAACACCGCGCCGCAGGCAAAATTTGGTGATTTTTGTCCGAAAACGCGCCCAAAGGCTCCAAAATGGTCTGTAGGTGCGTAAAATACAGCGCCGCAGGCGAAATTTTTGACATTTGGACAATAAATGCTGCTCACAGGCCTGAAAAACACCTTGGGCAGTATGAGAAACACAATTCAGCCATAGGGGTAACCTGCAGTCAGTGCAGGATTGACCGAAGCTGAGGGGGGGGGGGGGGGTTGTCCTACTTTTCGTGCAGGATTGACCGAAGCTGGGGGGGGGTGAACCCTACCCAGTTGCACCTATGGTCGTGTGTCGTCCTGCGCAGGGAGAACTTCGTGGAGGAGGTGTCGAGCGGCAAGGTGATCCGCCTCATCTACCAGGGCCAGCTGCTCCGCGACGACACTCGCTCCCTCGAGAGCTACGGCCTCCGCGACCGCTGCGTTCTGCACTGTCACGTCAGTCGCACGCCCTACGCCGAGGCGGCGGCAGGAGGAGGGCAGCGAGCTTCTGCTGCCGGCCGCCAGGCGGCGCCACCGGCCCAGGACGGGGCCGCTGACATGGGCCGGTACATGCACGTGGTGCTGGCGGCCAAATTCGCCGGCGTCTGGGCCTTCTTCCTGGCCTACCCCCAGTACTTTGAGACGGCCTCGTTTCTCTCGCTGCTTCTCTGCACCGCCTTCTACCTGCTGTTCCTCTTCTCGGCGCTGCGCAGACGACGACGCGCCGCAGCAGCCGCCGCGGTAGACCAACGAGCGCCCACCGCTCGCACCGGTGCAGCCTCAGCGCTCTGACCGCCAAATTCCTTGTGATCCACACCACCTACGCGTTCGCCTGCGAACGCCGTCGGCGTTACACGAGAACGCGCGCCTACTCTGCTGCTGTACCCCCAAAAAAGGTGTATATTTCGCGTCGTGCGTGCTGCAGTGATGGGAGAACGTTTAGGCGGTTCACTGTGTTGATGCGCAAGCACCCCCACCCACTAGCGGATCCAAAGCCGGGGGCAGGGGGGCGTGCCCCCACCTGTCGTTGTCGGCAAAGGGGGGCAAGGGGGGCAGGCACAGGGAACAAAAGGGCGAATCGAACTACTGTTCGGCTGTTTCTCTTAAATTAACGCACCCATCAGCCGAAAATTTTTGCCTGCAGCGCTGTAGTGTGTGGCTGAACGACTGCTTTGGAGTAAGAAGGGACCTATCTTTTATGGCAGGCGCCCATCCAAGGTAGGGCAATGGAGGGTCTTGCTATTCAAGTCACGTAAAGGGGCATAAGGGAGGCAAGGTGACCAAATCTGACAGGTTCGCCCAATTTTGGAATAAAAAAATGCTCAGAAGAACGTTGGAAATTCAAAATTTGCGCTTGCGGCGCATGATTTTGGAGGAAAATTAATGAAAAATTCGTTGAAATTCAGGGATGCAGCAGTTGACATTGAATTTTTTCGCGCCTGCAGCACCAAAAAGTCACAAGATTTCGCATAACACCATACATATGCAATTGTTTTGCAAGAAAAATTTTGTGACTCTGCCCCCTCCTGTCAGAAAATCCTGGATCCGCCAGTGCCCCCACCCCCCCTTCTCAAACGCCACCGCCAGTGCCCTTGACAGCGGCTGTGAAGGAACTTGGAAGGGGGGCATCAAGTCACAGACACACCCCCCCCCGCCGCACTGTCTGCTAAATCTTACAATTGGAAGCAGGTATTTTGGAAGCAAGGAATGCACATGTAGCCCGGTTTTCTAGATGTGCGTCCCAGTTTTGGTCACAAGTTGCGATACTCTGCTCTTTTATGGTCGTAACACCGAAAAGAACGAGAAAACACTTCACTTTTACCGAGTGTAGACCGAGTGAATTCCGGGGGAAGTGGCCCCAGTCTCTATGGATGCACCTCTCTGGCCCTGGAGATATAGCGAACCCTGCGTCTTTGAATTGCATCGGTCCAGTAGTAACCCCATGGCACTGGAAGCATTCGCCATTGCGACATGCGGACAGACGGGCAGCACATACACAGGTCGTGTATGTGTTTTTTTTTCTCCAACGCCACCGCTCAAGACTATGCGACCGCCCTCTCCAGACGCAGACCACGCACACGCACACGCGGGCGGGGTCAGTCGGCGGGCGTCTCAGCAGTGGGATCGGCTGCGACCGGCTCTTCAGATGGCTCGCCGCTGTCCGTCGTGCCGCGAGACGCCTCTTGGGACCAGAATCTGTCGAGCTGCAAGACGGCGAGTCAGGGCCAATCATACGCCTTCTGGAGAGCGACACAACTGTTGTTGGATTTGGAGGCCGAGCATACCCCCTCTCCATGACGCCTTCCCCGGTCTAGAGCCGCGTAATTGGGCAAAGACATTCGGAAGAGCGCCATCTGCAATCTAGGGCAGCGACGGCATGAGAAAATCCATTGAGAGGTGCAAGTCCTCGATCTAGTGGTGGATCCATCCAGAATCGAACCCCGAACCGTGCTGGCGCAAGAGGCCGATTCTCTACCACTACAGGCCATATAGCCCGCAGGTGCATTCTACCTGTGTTTCTGACAACTTACCCTGCCTCAATATATCAAAATTGTATTACGACACGCACCTGCTTCTGGACGTAGACGACTGCGGACTGGTTCGCCAGTTGGCCCGGCACGGCGTGCGCCTGCGCGTGCCGATAGGGCGGGCTCACGAGAGCCGAGTCGACCACCACCATCGCGTCCTCCTGCCACTCCACCTTGTGCATCCTGGAAACACTGCTGGAGTCGGCAAAAAGACCCAACCACGCCCACCCACGGGCAGCGAATGGCCTAGTGGTAGAAAATCGGCCTCTTGCGCCGGCACGGTGTCTGGGTTCGATTCTTGATGGAGCCCCTAGAGCGAGGACTTCCCGTGATGTCGCTGCGCTAGATTACAGATGGCGACCTTCCAAATGTCTTTGGCTAATCATGCGACTCTAGACGGGAAGGCGTCAACTCACGTCTTGCGCAAGGAAACGAAGACGCGCTGGCCGTCGATGGGCACGGGCACCTTGAGCAGGCTCTTGCGCCTCAGGGCCAGCGCCTCGTCGAGCCGCTTGCGCGCCTGCAAGCGACGCCGTCGACAGCGCGTGCCGACACGCGCGCGCGCGGCCCCGTGCCTTGTCCATGGAGGCGAAGTTGCCGATGGGCGACCTGTAGTCCTCAGGCTCGTCACGCGTGCCCTCGGCGTGGACCACCTGCGAGAAGTTGACGACCGATATCTGGGACTTGGGAATCGTTTCTGGAATGCAGGAGCGGGCGGCGGCAACCCGACGTCGTCGACAGGCGGTTTCTCACTGAGAACTAGAAGGCGCAGAGAGGAGTCGAAGCAGAGCACCTCCCCTTCAACGACGTCGCCGAACTTGGTCGTGACCCGAATGGTCTGGCCGGGCGGGAAGACGGCAGGCTGCAGAGCGGCCGTCGTCGGCGTCACGTAGACCGTGGCAGTGCCGTCGCCGCCGCCGCCGCCGCCGCACGACAGCATCGCTCCTCCGCGCGTCTGACGCTGCTCGCCGCCCGCCGCCGACATGCCCATCTGCCGATGCCGAGAGACGCGCGAGCGAGACGTTTGCCCGGCCGACCGGCTGACGAGCGCACCAACACTTCCTTCTTGCCTCCTGCGCACCACCCACCACACAATTCCAAGCGTGTCTCCCCTAAAATTCTTGCGACTACGGTACTAAATGTTGAAAATGCGGTAGAAAATGGTTGTGAATACTGTAGAAAATGGTGAATACTACAGTAGGCGCACTGGAAAATACGGTTACAGAGGTACACGCTGTAGTTCAGCGTGCGATATTACTTACGTAAGCAAAGCAACAGAGTGTCTTGCTGAGCCGTGATGCTTCAACGGTCAATAACGCTGTCAAATGACACTTGTATTCCGTTCCAAAAATCGAGCGTCCCATACGTTAGGCTGTCCGCTATCGTAGTTTCACGCATATACAGGTTTGTTCTTGCTGGACGGGTGTTGTTCCCTATCTCTCTCTATCGCTCTACTTCGAGCCAGCTCTCCAAGCCATACTCATGGTGTGCGGGCAGGTCGCTGACCGTCCCCGCCGTCCTGCGGCAGACTGGAGGCGCGCCGTCGTTCCGTCGGGTAGGTCATCGCCTCGAGGAAGTCGGCTTCGGGCAGCCGGGCCAGTCGATGCAGGCAGCGGACGAGCACGGCGGCCAGGTAGCCGTAGTTGGGCAGCTGGTCGAAGGGTCGCACGAAGTGCAGGTGGCCGTTCAGCTCGAAGAACTCGCGGGGACAGCCGCGCAGGAGGACCCGGGCGGGGAAGCGACTGCTCTTGAGCAGACGCCTCGTCTCGATGTGCTTGTCCTGCTCGGAGGGGTCGGTCCAGGGGAAGACCATCTGGTGGTCGAGCACGCCCTGACGGACCCACTCGATGGAGCAGTAGAGCCAGGCCCAAAGGTCGTCGATGGCCGACTGGTCGCGCTCCAGGTCGGCTGTCAGACTCGCCCACTCGGGCGTGCCCACGTACTCGGTCTGGAAGCTGCGCGGCCGGCGCACCCGGCCGTGCTGGTCAGTGTAGAAGCGGGCCATGCCCATGTCAAAGAGCAGCAGGCGCTGGATCGTCCGCGGCGACTTCTTGGAGCTCTTCTCCTTGTCGGCGACGCCGCCGACGAGCGTGTCGTCGACGAGGCCCATGTTCTCCTGCTTGAGGTCGCGGTGGAGAATGCCGCGACTGTGGAGGTCGTGGATCGCCTTGAGCAGCTGCAGACTCGCGTAGACGGCGCCGATGGTGGCGCGCTTCTTGGACGCGTGGCAGGCGATCATGCCGTTGTGTATCTCGATCGGCGCCTTCTCCATGACGATGTACTCGGCGTGGAAGGTCGAGCCCTTCTTCAGCTTCGGCGTCGTGATCATGCCGCGCGAGAGCAGGCGGACCACGTTCGCTCGCGGGCCCACGCCCTCGCCGCCGCCCTCCTTGTAGCGCCACACGTCGAGGCAGCTCATCTCCGGCGGGTACATGAGTCGGTGGAGGAAGCCGCTCTCGCGCTGGATCATGTGGTTCGCCTCCTCGGTCGAGTCGGCGTACGCGTTGGCGATCTTGATGACGCCGTCGACGCGCTCGCCGTCGCGAGTAGACCAGACGCTCCAGACGACGCCGAACGCGCCGCCGCCGATGCAGTCGCCGACGCGCCACTCCGTGCCCGTCAGCTTGTCGACGTCGCGGAACACGCGCTTCGTGTACTCCTGTCGCGCCTCGGCCGCCGTGATGCGCTTGGCGCGCCGCCCAGCCCCGTGGCGAGCGCCCGCCCGTTGCCGCTTGCCGACTGGAGCGCGGCGCTCGGCCTTCTTGCGAGAGAACCACATCGCTGTGTGCACGAATTAAAAGCGAAGACTTTTCTACTAGAGCTGTATTACAAAAAGAAGTAAAACAAGAGCTTCAATTAACGTCGCCGTCGCCTCTTGAGGTCTTTTGTACCGTCAAGTCAACACGGTCGGAATTGCGCCGCACTGTGTTATTTGGGTTGCGTGTGTATAAAATGTCAATTGAATTTTTTTCTACGGTGTTGAGAAAACTTTGGGATTTGCTTTGGACCTGCGAATCCATGTACATATCCCTATTCCCTAGGAGTTCTCGAGGTGCCTCCCGTGCTTGTTGGTGCTTGTGAGTGGTTACCTTTCTCTTGTCGGCTCGCGGTGGACCATGGACGGGGCCTACGTGACTTCTCGACGTCCGAGCGCCACTGCGAGCGCGCCCACAGAGGGTGGAAGTGAGAATCACCACCGCAGCGGCGGTCCGGGCCTGTCGACGTGGTCGGCGCGCTTCGAGGCGGCCGTCGAGGCGGCGTCGGCCGCCTGTCAGCGCGGCGACTTCGCGGCGGCGCTCGCCTGTTACGACCGCGCCGTCGCTCTCGACCCGGCCAGTCACGTGCTCTACTCGAACCGCAGCGCCATCCTCTGCAAGCTGGGCCGGTTCGCCGACGCGGTCGCGGATGCGGAGCGCGCGTTCGAGCTGAAGCCGACCTGGACGAAGGCGCTGCACCGCAAGGCGCAGGCGCTCAAGGGCATGGGGGACGTGGCGGGCGCGCTCGTCGCCTACGCCGACGGCCTGCTGGTCGACGAGAAGAGCGCCGTCCTGCTCGAGGGCTTCGTCGCGCTCGCGAGTCACTCGGACGTGGGCGTGCCCTTTGAGGCGGCCGTGGACGAGCTGGCAGCCCTGGGACTGGGCCGCAGCGCCTTCGTCCTCCTCAGCGTCGTCGGCCAGCTGCTGGTCGAGGGCGTCGGCACTGGCACCTCTGTCGGTGTCGGCCCTGACGACGACGCCGGCCGGCGCCGTCTGGAGTGCGCCGCCCGTCTGATGGAGGCGGCCGAGCGGATCGGCACCGTCTCTGCGCGGCTCCGCCAGTCGCTGCTCCGCTGCCTGTCGGCCACGCACTGGCAGCTCAAGAACGCCGACCGGGCGCTGCACTACATGCAGTTGGACCTGTCTACGGCCCACGCGCAGGGTTCGTCCTCCAGTGTCTTCTTCTTCTTTCCTGAGGCCGGCTCCGGCGTCGTCCATGGGATCGGCCGACGTCGGAGCAGAGAGCGTCCGCGCTTGGGCGCTAAAGCTATCAAGTCCTCCAGTGTCGACACCCAGTCAGTGGCGGGTCCAGGGGTGGGGAAAAGGGGGAATCCCCCCCCCCCTCCCGAAATCGGAAATCCAGGGGGGGGGGAAGGGATAGGCGGTGGGAGAAGAAACTCGCTTAGTGGGCCTAGTTTTCAGTATACAATTGCTTGCGGGTGGTCGAAAGCAGCCAATTTTTCGCTTGCGGCGCCGTTTACATTCGTTAATCGTCGAGAATCAACCGATTAGGTGTCCAAACCACCGCCAAAATGGCCCAACATCCAGAGAGTTCAACAGGGGAGGAACAACAGTTTGCAAAACCCTCCGAAATTTTCTTCTGGATCCCTCCGCCAGTGTCGGCGCCCGTGACGCGGAGAGCGGTGCAATCGTCGCCTGCGCTTGCTCGTGCAGGGGACGTGGTGGAGCAGATGCGAGCCCACTCGAACCTGGGCATGGCGTTGCTGGCCAGCGGGAACGAGACCGAGGCGCTGCACCACTACGAGCTGCAGCTCAAGCTGCTGACCGGAGCTCAGGCACCACTACGAGCCCCAAGGGGCAGCGGCAGGCCAGGGCAAAAAACCCCTGCAGCTCAAGCTCCTGGGTCCGATTCTTGATGGCGCCACTAGACGAGCACTTCCCTTTCCATGGATTTTCTCGGCCGTCGCTGCCCTAGATTACAGATGGCGTTCTTCCGAGTCTTCCGCTATTATACGGCTGTAGACGGGAAGGCGTCATGGAGATGGGTAGGCTACATGGGCCAGACGGCCTAGGTCGCCCCAATCCAACACCAACACCAAGGAGATTGGTTCAAAGGCCAGGGGTTGGTCTCTGGGGGATTCGAGCGGAGTCTAGAGTCTAGATTGGAAATTGTGGAGGGGGTGGTCGAAATGGATGATTTCGCACCAAAATGATTTTGTCAATGGGTACTTTTTGGTCCACAATGGGTCAAAATGAGGTCTGAATAGCACTTTTTATGCGTTTTTCGCTCGCACTACACTGAAAAGGAAACAGGAACGCATCTTTCGCCATTTTTTTAATATTAAGAGAGGGTTTCCGCAATATCCGGGATGGCGATGGCCGGGGGAGGGGGCTCTCTCCATCAAACAAGCGGGACGGCTATAGCCAGGGGGAGGGTGAACCCGCCCCCCCCCCCCTCCTCTAGACCCCTATGTGACACCATACTGATATGTCGGCAAGAAGCACTGGAAACTCGCACAGTCGCACTACACACACACACACACACACACACACACACACACACACACACACACGTGACACGAAGCGTGTGCGTTTCGACTGGAACTTTGCTTGTAGGCGGAGTCAGTTTCCGCCGCCGTCGCGAGCGCCGACTCGTCAGTGGCGACGGGCCGTCTTTTGGGCCTGTTGGGCCGCCTCTACGAGAAGCGGCGCAATTTTCCCATGGCCGAGGCCGCCTTCAAGAACTGCATCGCGGTCGTAGCGTCGGCGTCGTCGGCATCGTCAGAGTCGAGCGAGCTCGTCGTCAGCAGCCTGCTGGCGCTCGGACGGCTTCGACAGCGGGACCGGCGTCTGGAGGAGGCGCTGGAATTTGTCGAACGCGCCCTCGGCGTCGCCCGCCAGGCGGGCCGCGAGCAGCTCCTGTGTCGCGCCCTCTCCGCCCTGGCCGGAGTCCTCACCGACAACGCCGGTGCGTTTTCGCCTATTCGCGTCGTGCTGGCAGCGTTGTTGTTGGATTAGGGGCCGTCGATGGCCCAGCATACCCTTCTCCATGACGCCTTCCCGGTCTAGAGCCGCGTAATTAGCCAGAGACATTCGGAAGAACGCCATCTGTAATCGGGCACGAGAGAATCCGTTGGTAAAGAAATTCTCGTTATGGTGGCTCCATCGAGAATCGAACCCAGAACCGTGCGCGCAAGAGGCCGATTCTCTACCACTAGGCCATTCGCTGCCCCCTGCTTGCGTACCGCCGCGCCGCTCTGTTCCAGTGGTGCGCGAGAGGCGCTCGGAGCTGCAGGAGGCGGTGGCGCTGCTGTGGGACGCGCTCAAGCTCTGCGACAGCGGCGGTCTGGCGGTGGAGCTGCGCTGCGAGGTGCTGGGCCGGCTGTCGACGGCGCTCCTGGAGCAGAAGACCCAGCAGTCGTGGCGGAAGGCGCGCCGCGTGGGCGCCAAGAGGCTGCAGCTGGCGCTCGAGGCCAAGTCGGCCACTTTGGAAGCGTCGGCCTGCGCGAGCCTGGCCGCCACCTACCTGGCCGCCGGCCAGTGGGAGAACGCCACCCGACTGTACCGGCGACAGCTCGAGCTGTGTCGCGCGACGGCCAGCGGTCGTCTCGTGCTGTCGGCGACGAGGGAGCTGGCGGCCGCCCTCGAGAAGGACCCCAATGGCCAGCCGTCGGCCTACGTCCCCCTCTATCGGGAGGTGGTGCGCTTGACGACCGAGACTACGTCGGACGTCGAGGCGCTGCACCAGTCGCGCTGCTCGCTGGCTGGGGCGCTCGTCGAGCAGTTCTGGCGTGAGTCGGCAGCGTGTCGACGACTTGGGACGACAACGCGCACTTTGGGCGGCGGCTCCAAGCGCATTCCGATGCGTCAGGTCGCCGAGACCTGGCGTCTGCTCGAGAGCCTGCTCGAGGACCAGGACGCGGCCTGCAGCGGCGGCGGCGCTCGGGCGAAGCTCAGGTGGACGACGCTGCTGTTCAGCTGCAGCCGCTTCTTCTTCTGCCTGGGGCCGGAGTTCGGCGCGGAGGCGGTGCACTTCGGCGAGCGCGCCCTGATGCTGGCCCAGGAGCTGGGCGACGTCCCGCTGGAGCGACGCGCCTGTCGTCTTCTTGGGCTGGCGCACGCCGCGTGCTCGGAGCCGCGCGCCGCCGTCCGCTACCTGGAGCAGGCGCTGTCGACGGCGAAGGAGGGCAGGACGCTGGACGAGCTGCTGCTGCTCTACGACGCGCTCGGCCGCAGCTGCGAGGCTGCGGGCGATTCGGCGAAGGCGTTCCACTGCTTCCGCTACTGCACCGCGCTGGCGCACATCGCCGGCAGGCTGGCCGGCAAGCTCGAGGCGGCGGTCGCAGTCGCCGGCTGCCTGCTGCGCAACGGCCAGCCGGCCGCCGCCGGGCGCATCCTGCGCAGCTGCGTCAGGGTGGCCGAGGGCGGCGAGCGCGCCACGCTGGGCCGCGTCCACCAGCAGGTGTGCCGCGTCTACCTGTCGACCGGTCGCATCGAGGAGGGAATGGCCAGCTACCGACGGATGTACGAGCGCATGAAGACCGCCGTCGACAGAGACGGCGAGGCGCTGTGCGACGCGATCGAGGAGACGGCTCGGCTGCTGCGCGAGGCGGGCAGGAGCAAGGAGGCGCTGGAGCTGCTCTCTGAGGCGGCGGCGCAGGCGCGCGCGTGCGGCAGCGCCCTCCTGGAGGCGCGCGCCCTGTTCTCGGTCTCTCAACTGTCGGCCGAGTGCCGGTTCGCCGAGCAGCAGCTGCGGGCGTTGCTCACTGCCGACGCGCTCCTGCTGCCGGCGACCGAGGAGGAGCAGACGCACGCGAGCTGGCAGTTGCGGCGTCGACTCGGCCTGGAACTGTCCGACTACTTTCGACGGCGCCGGCTGACGGCCGAGGCGGCGCACTTCTACAAGCGCGCCGTCGACTCGGTGACGCCTTTCGTGGGCGTGCCGACCGACATGCTGCTGCGGGAGGCGCGTCTGCTCCTCGCCGCCGGTCGGCCGCAAGAGACGCTCGAGCTGCTCGACGCCGCCTCCCTCGATCAACACCGAGAGAAGGAAAGCGCTCGTGACACGGAGCAACTACGCTGGCTGAAACTGGTCGCCAGAGCGGCTGCCGCCGACGTCCGCCTGGAGTCGACAGCGGCCGGAGAGATTTGCGCCGATCTCGATGCTCTGCTCGCGGATCGCCCGAACGCCGGCGAGTCGGTGGACCTTCTGCTGGACGTCGCGGCGTTGTGCGTGCACCGAGGAGAAGCACTGATGCCTGTGGCCGACTTCTGCTTTCGGCGCGCTGCTGAGATGGACGGCAACTTGGTAGGCGAATGTGCCTTGTCGGACGGGCGGCAGTGCTGTTGTTGCTGGATTAAGGCCAACGCTAAGAGGCCGTCAATGGCCAATATAGCCATCTCCATGACGCCTTCCCGTCTAGAGCCACCCAATTAGCCAGAGACATCTGTAATCTAGGGGTCGACGGCGCAAGAAAATCCATTGATAAATGGAAAAATACTCGTTTGACGGTACGTGTACCGTTGGGCAGCGTATGGCCTAGTGGTAGAGAATCGGCCTCTTGCGCCGGCACCTGGGTTCGATTCTTGATCTGGATCCACTAGACCAAGGGCTTCCTTCTCAATGGATTTTCTCGTGCTGCCGCTGCCCTAGATTACAGATGGCGTTCTTCCGAATGTCTTTCTCTAGTCGTCTGGCAACGCCAGCGTGTACCGTTGCAGGGCGCGGCGGCGTATCTGACGCAGTGGAAGGACTGTTTGAGTGGATTGGCGGCCGTCTCTAGTCGCGATTGGGAGCGCGCCTTGCATCTGCTGGAGGAGGGCGTCCAGCCTTCCGCGGACGCCGAGTTGGATGGACTTGTTCGACTTGGGAGAGGTTGGCGCATCCTTGGCCCACAGCTAGCGGAGTCCAGCCAATGAGAGCGCCTCTATAGACACCCCCCCCCCAGGATCGGGCTGACTGGCTCTCCTCATCTCTCACTAGCAGCGGTCGATTGTGACCAGAGAGAGAGAGGCCCCCGCGATCAGAGAAGCGCCCACACACGCACACACACACGCACACGCACGCACGCACACGCACGCACACTCACACAAACAAACAAACAAACAGAAGCGTCTCTGTTCAGCGGCTGCGCTCACCTGCGCCGGTCGACAGCAGGAGGCTCTGGAGCTTCTAGCCGACCGGGATGGCCTCCGGGCGGATTCTCTCGCTTTCGGCACGTCCGCGTCTCTACAACTGCTGCACTTTCTGCTGCGTTGCCGGCTAAGGCTTTCCGCTGAGGTTTCCGAATCGTTTTTTTTTGTCGACTCGCAGATTTGGTTGTTTGTGCGTGGGCCGCTCGGCTTCTCTCTCTGGTCACAATCGACCGCTGCTAGTGAGAGATGAGACCCAGTCAGCCCGATCCTGGGGGGGGGGGGGGTGGCTGGCTCGGCCCAAAGACGGCAAGACGGACTCTTATAGGAAGCGGTCTCCGAAGGCATGGAGCTGTGTCGACGCCTGGCTGGAGCCATCTCAGAAGTGACGGTCTCCCAATGGACTCGCTTTGGCGGCTGCCAGCTGCCCTGTTTCGGCGACGAGTCGCTGCTCTTATACATCAAGATGGTATGCGGGTGACGTATGGCCATACCTGTAACCGGGTCTTGAAGAGGGGGGGGGGGTAAACGGCCGAATTCTGGGGGGGGGGGGTGTGGAGCAAAAAGTGGGGGAGTAGCTGGCCATTCTTTGAGTTATACTGGTACTTTTTGGTCAAAAAATGGGTATATCGTCTAAACAGTGTTATTTAGCTGTTGTATGGTCATATAACACTGAAAAGCACTGAAATACACCAACAGTTACTCACTTTTATCATTTTAGACAGATTGAAAATCCCCTGGGAAAATTCCTAGGGGTTGGGGGTGTTGAAAAAATAGTGGGGGTGGTAAACTCCCCACCCCCCCCCCCCAGTTACAGGTATGCGCGTTCGCCTTTTTGACTCTACGAAAGAATTTTCGCTGTTCAGCTGCTGGCCGCGAGCGCCCAGTCGTACGTCGAAGCGTTCGACGCCTGTAAAGAGTGGGCGCGTCGCGGCTGGCAAACCGGTTTGGCCGCCCGCCTGCGGCTGCCGTTCGACCGCAGTCGGCTGCCGGCAGGCCTGCCGGAGGACGGCCGCTTGTCGGCGCCGACTTTTGCGTCCGTCGACGGCTGCGCACCACCACCACCGCTGCTGGTTCGCTCCGTGGTTCATCCCGGCCGCGCCTTCCTCTGGAGGCGCCATCCTCAGAGGCGGGGTCAGTCAATCCTGCCCGCTACATCAATTTCCAACGCGCCAGCGTATGGCCTAGTGGTAGAGAACCGGCCTCTCGCGCCGCCACCGGTGTCTGGGTTCGATTCTTGATGGACTACCCTTTCGATGGAGTTTCTCGTGCCGTCGCCGCCCTAGATTACAGACGGCGTTCTTCCGAAATGTCTTTGGCTAATTCTGCGGCTCTCGGAGATGGGTGTGCTACACGGGTCATTGACGGCATCCTAGCGTTGCCCCTAATCGAACGACAACAACGAAACGCGAACCGTTGAACCGCTCAGGCGTGGAGTTGACGCTGACTCGAGTTCGCGATGCCTCGCGACCTGAGGACGCCACCGACGCGCCCCTGTGGGCGTTGGAACTGTTGGAGGGCGTCGAAGAGACGGCGGTGGCGGCCCTGCCGGTGGAGAGCGTTCCCTCGGGCGCCTCGTTCGAGCTGTCGCCGAGGTGTCCTGTCGACGGCTCGCGCGTCTGGCTGCCCTCGTCGAGCGCGCCGCCGGGCGGCGTCCGCCGCGTCGGCGACGGCGACTTCGACGAGTCGCCACTCAAGGCGCCCGTCTACTCTGTGGTCGTGGGCTTGGAGCCAGCCCGCTTCCCTGTCGACACGTCCGACGCCCCGGTCCCCTCCCTGCTGACGAGCTACGCGCTTCACGTCAGCACCGCAGAGGCGCGTCTCCACCAGGAGCGGCTCGGCGCCGTTGTCGGCGCCTCCTGCATGCTGGCGCTGCGCGTTTCGAGCGAGCTAGCCGACGGCGAGTCGCTCTCGGCCCTCTGGCTGGCCGACTGCAACTTGACGGCCGTCGTCGTCCTCCTCGTCTTCTCCGAAGGCGCTCCTGCCGACGCGGCCGGCGAACGCTGGCTGGCCGCCGCTCTGCTGGGCGGGTCCAGGGCGGTCCTGGCCATCTCATCCGGTTCGGCTTCTGTGGAGTGCGCTTCCGAAAACCCCACTGCAACAGGCGTCCTTTCAGCGTCCGACGAGGAGCTTGGCTCGATCTGCCACTCGCTGGAGCGAGGGACGTCCCTGGTCGACGCCGTGGACGGCGCTCGTCCCTCGAGGGAGGGCTGCCGTCTGGCGGGCGAGGGCGCGTTCTCGTCGCCGGCCTTCGACAGCCGCGCCGGCGCGGTCGGTCCGCCCGTCCGTCAGCTGATCTCTTCGCCCGACGACTGTCGACAGGCGCTGCGCGTCCTGCTCCATCTGGTGCGGGGGGGGGGGGGGAGTGGTTGCTCCGAGTCCCTGGTGCGGATGCTGGGCTCTGTCTAGATCGAGAAGTCGCTGCGTCGCTTCGGCGCCGCCTCGGCCGGCGCAGAGGGCGAGGGGGCGCTGTTTACGAGCGAGGCCGGCGTCGCGGCCAAGGTCGGCCCAGAGACGCTCGGCTGGCGACCGCTGCTGGCCGTCGTCGGCTTCGAGTGGCGCGTGGAGCGTCCTGCTGCCGGCGAGACTGCCGACGACTCTCCGGCCCGTCTCTACTTTCCGCGGCGCCTCTACGCGCCGATCCTGATGCGGGCCAGCCAGCTGCTCAAGAGTCTGCTGTGTAAGCTGGGTGCAGCGTATGGCTTAGTAGTGGTAGAAAATCGGCCTCTTGCGCCGGCACGGTTCTGGAATTCGATTCCTGATGGAGCCACCAGATCTGGGACTTCCACCTCTCAATGGATTTTCTCGTGCCGTCGCTGCCCTAGATTACAGATGGCGTTCTTCCGAATGTCTTTGGCTAACTATGCGGCTCTAGACGGGAAGGCGTCATGGAGAAGCGCGTATGCTTATATGGGCCATTGACGGCCTCCTAGCGTTGCCCCAAATCCAACAACAACAAACGCAGCGCACGCATTCGACGCGCACTTGACGACGCTGACGATTCCCTCTCAGCGCTGCCTCCCAACTGCATCGCGTCCTTGGCCAACTTGCCACCCAGCGCGGCGGTCTCTTCTCTGCCTGCGGTGCGTCGTTTGCTTTGTCAATTCTTTGTTGGTTTGTTTGTTTGTTTGTTTGTGTGTGTGTGCGTGCGTGTGTGCGTGTGCGTGTGTGTGTGTGTGTGTGTGTGTGTGTGTGTGTGTGTGTGTGTGGGCCGCTTCTAAAGATCGCCGGGGCCTCTCTCTGGTCACAATCGACCGCCGCTAGTGAGAGATGAGAGCCAGTCAGCCCGATCCTGGGGAGCTGGCTCCCCTAACGGGCGGGAATTGTCACTGCCGCCAGGTTGGTTCCGCTGGCCGGCAGCTGCAGCTCCCAGAGGAGACCAACCTGATGTCCAGACGGCTCCGACCATGTCCCTGTGTGTCGATTCTCGCGTTAGTTCTCAATGTCGGCATTTAGCTGGAGACACTGTTGGACGAGCTGACGGCGAAAGCTGCCGACAAGTCGGTGCCCTGTGTCGACATCAATTGCGCTGATGACGCGTTCGCCAGTGCCGACCTGTCTTCCTTGCTAACCGCCATGGGTATACCATACCTGTAACTGGGGGGTGGGGGGCCTTGCGGAATTTTTCAACCACCCCCCAACCGTCCCTCCCCCCAGAATTTTCCCAAGGGATTTTCACTCAGTCTACAACGATAAAAGTGAGTAAATGTTGGTGTATTTCAGTGCTTTTCAGTGTTATATGACCATAAAACAGATAAATAACACTGTTTAGACCCTATTTATACCCATTTTGACCAAAAAGTACCAGTATAACTCAAAAAATGGCCAGCTACCCCCACTTTTTGCTCCAGCCCCTCCCCTTCGAATTTGGCCATTTACTCCCCCCCCCACTCTTCCAGACCCGGTTACCGGTATGGGGTATACATGTATGGTGGCGCTAGGCTTTTTGGTTAGGCAAAGCACCGTACTTATTCAGGCGTGGAGAGGCGCTTTTCCAACCGCCAGGGCTTCCCCACCTTGGTGGTGGGCCGCGTGCAACTGACGATGCAGTGGTTGAAGTCGGTCGTCGGCGCCTGTCGCCAGCTGTTTGACGGTCCTGGAATTCGGAAGAGAGACTTTCTCGGAATTTGGAGGGAATCCTGGGAACGTTTCAGACCACCTGGTTGTCGTCAGCGTGCGCGGACGCGTTCTGTCGACCGGTCCGCCAGGTCGCGACGAGGACGAGAGCGACTACCTGCTGCCTATGCAAAGTAGGACGCGCCGCATGCGCACATTTTTCGTATTTCCACTTGATTCCGACAGTGCCCGGCCGGGCCGCGACCTGCGAATCGGCGCCGCGGCCGGCGGGGGAGGGGGCGGCGCGACGTCGGTACGCCGGCAGGAGGAGCGGTCGACGACGCGCCGACGGCTACGCTTCCGACGGAGAGGCGATGCTGGGCAGGTCGACGACGCCTCTCGGCAGCGGCAAGGCCGTCGCAGCCAGGGCCGCAGCAGCCCACCACCGCGGCTACCAGTCGGACGACGAACGGGCCGGCCTCGGCGTCAAGTCGGCGCTCGACTCCAAGTCGCCCACTGGCGGCGGCTCCTCGCAGCTGCTGGTCGAGTGCGCGGCAGCCAGGGTGCTGGGTGAGCGATGGATCAGCGTTCATCCAGTCCAGGACGGCGCGTGGCCTAGTGGTAGAGAGTCGGCCTCTCGCGCGCACGGTCCGGGGTTCGATTCCTGACGGAGCCATGGCTGACGAGGATTTTCCTGTTAATGGATTTTCTCGTGCGGTCGCCGCCCTAGGTGGCAGATGACGTCCTTCCGAATGTGTTTGGCTAGTGCCTCCAGACGGGAAGGCGTCATGGGTGTGCTATGCGGGCCATTGCTGGCTTCGTTGCCCAGTTCTTGGCTCAACCAAACGAGCCGTCCCACACCCCAGAGAGCCAGTCCCCCCCCCCCCAGGATCGGGCTGACCGGGTCTCATCTCTCACACTAGCAGCGGCGGTCAATTATGTGTGACCAGAGAGAGGGGCCCCGCGATCTTAGAAGCGGCCCACACTCAAACAACACCCCATTCAAATCAAATCAAAACCAAATCATCGACACCCCATTCAAATCGAGGTGTCGATGAGACTGACGCGGATGAGGACGCGAGCGCCGAAGCTCTGGAGGTCGTTGTCGACGACGAGGAGGAGGAGGACGACCGCGCTTTCCTGGCGACGAGTCCATCGGCAAGCGCGGCGGCGGACCAGCTGCGTGTCGCCGCCAGCAGAATCCTGACGAATGCGCAGCGGGCGCCGACACTGACGACGCAACCCAGCCCCTCCTGAGCGGCTAGCCCCGCCGCGGATTATTCCGCTCCGCGTACCTTTCTTCACCACACATTTATTTCACCATTTGTCACTTGCAGCTACAGCGTATGTACGGCATAATCACTTGTAACTAACTATGCGTCTCAGATCAACTGCGCCCACAGACTTCGCCGTCGGCATTGGTCACTTGCAGCTACAGTGTATGGCGTAATCGCTTGTAACTATGCATCTCAGATCAACTGTGCCAGCAGTCGTCCCTTCTATTGCCAGGTCGTTGTTGTTGTACACGTATGTCTCTGAGACGCGGCCGTCTTTTGTGCGAATCGACAAATAGCGACGTGACGGCGACACATTTGGCAATGCGTGGTGACGAAACGGTTTGCCGACCCTGCTGTCGACAGTTGCGCGCGTCGACAGGACGGGCACCGCTTGCTCCGTGCTTGGAATGCGCTCAGAGGACGCCAGCTAGTGGTGGGCGGCGGCAGGCATTCGACAGCGCCGTCGACAGCAGATGAAACGGAGTGGGACGGGGCGGGCGTCGACAGGGACGGGCGGTGTGTCTCGCAAACGTCGGCCGGCGAGAAGTTGATACCACAATCAAACGATAATGGAATGGCACCGCCGGACAAACTTGCCGCCGCCGCCGCCGCTGCGGCTGCTCCTCTCGTTCATGCGAAACACGGATTGTATTGTGACGACGAGCACAGAGCTAAAGGAAACGTAAACAGGCTGGGCGCCGGCCGCGCCGCGCGCTGGGACGACAAGCCGCGCACGCCCCGCGCCCGTCCTCTCGGCCGACCGACCGACTGATACTGCCGACGGACACGTCTGTCACACAAACGAAACGAAACTTCGCTCGTTCCGTATGCGCTGCGTGCGTGCCGGCTGTGCGCGAGCTAGCTAACGCAAGCGGCGTCGGCGTCGGCGACCGTCGTTTCTCGGGCTTGTCGGCGAGCAGTCGCGCGCGCTTGACCGTCGAGCGAGCTGCGTGTCTCCTCCTTTGTGGCCATTTCGCGAGATGCAGCCAGGCAGAGTCCGTCTCTAACACCCCAACCCCCCGCAGCGCGCTTCGGCGTTCGTACAACTAGCACGACGGCGCGTCGTCAGTGAATGGCGCATTCTCGCTCAGGCGCGCGAAGCGCCCCACTAAATACAGTCGGCGCAACATCCAGTGTGTGAATCGACATCCAGAAGAATCGCAGGATGATTTTCCACACTCCACTCTCTTGATTTTCTCGCCTTGCTTTGGACGCGCGCCTGTTTTTGTTGCACTGCAAACAAGTTTTGATGTTCGGACAGGGCTCGGTGGAAAGCTGAAGAAGACTAGGCGGAAGCGCAGCTCAGTCGAAAGCACCCTCGCTCGCTGGTGCCGCTTTCTTGACCCGTCGCGTTTCCGGGGGCGTGGCTTCGTCAGCTCCGAGGCACAGGTAGCGGCGAGTCGACAAGCATTCGTCTATCGCCGCTGCCTCAATTTCCACTTACGACGAAGACATGGCCGACGCCACGGCAAGCACCGCCGATCAGCAGCAGGCTAGCTCGGCCGTTTTCGTCGCCGCATTTTGCGACCCGCACGCGCAGCCGCAGCAAACGGTCGTCTTCCCAGCCGGCAGCAAGAGCGCCGCGGCGCCGAGTCGTTTCGAATACGGTAGGTGTGTGTCTGACCGAGGCCTAGCCGCTTGCACGAGCCGAGAATTGTTGAAGAGGCGGTGGCGCGCGGCGCGCTGTTGCCGGCCGGCAGCAGCGGCGAGTCGCGTCTCATTGACTACCGAGGAGAAAAGGTGGCCGGCTTCGTGTTCCCCGGCAGCAGCGGTGTCGACGAAGACGGCGGCGGCGGCTCGACGCTGATCTGCCTGCCGCAGGCGTACGAGCTGTTCCTGAAGAGCCTCGTGGGGGGCCTGCACACGGTCTACACAAAGCTGAAGCGACTCAACATCGCGCCGCGCGTCTGCAACGTCGAGCAGGTGCGCGCCCTGCGCAGCCTCGGCGCCATCCAGCCGGGCGTCAACCGCTGCAAGCTCATCTCGCCAGCCGACTTCGACAAGCTCTACGAGGACTGCACCAACACCAGGTGAAGAGCGCCGCCGCCCCGGCGCCTTGGGCACGCACCCGCGCGAGCGTTCAGCTCTCGACCGGGCCGGCCGCCCAAGCGATCGGGCCCCTCTGGCTCCGTCGCCGACTGGAAAGCCGTGCTGAGCAACGCCGACGGCGGCGTCGACGCCTCCTCGTCAGCGACGAAGCGTCAGAAACTTCAAGCGCACGACGGTACGTGCTCGTGTTTGAGGTTGGAGATGAGTGGACGTGCTGCGTGCGTCGTGTGTGTTCCAAGACTGCTGAAGGCGTCGTGTTAGTAGATGAGGAGACAGAGTCACGCGCCGGCAGTAGCAGTCGGTGTTGCGTGAATCCCAGCTTGTTATTGAAGAGACGAAATGTAATAATCAAATGAGTGAGGAGAGCTCCCGCGCGCGGCCGGCCGCAGTTATTAGGCGAGAAAGCGAGATATCAGCGGGAATTACTGCTGACGAGAGCGATGGATTAGAGAGAGAGAGAGAGGGAAAGCGGTCGAAAGGGTGCGGGCGGCGTCGCGCCGACGGATACGTATACAGGTCTGTTTCCGTTTCATGTCACCTTCCTCGGGGCGCTGCGAGCGTCGTCACGTCGAGGCGGGCCGTCCTCCGTCCCCTCGCTGGGACTAGAGCGAGCACTCGGCGGGCGCCGACTAGTAGACTCCTCTTCGTCGCTTCTTCTCAGCGACTGACTTTTGAGACAAGAGGGCCGCGGCGGCCGGCCCAAGCGACCTAGCCTTCTAGAGTTGTCGTCGTCCTCCTCCTCAGCCGACGCCTCGTCGTACCTGCACGCGCGGCATTTGCAATAACGCAGTCGGCGCCGGCGATATAAATCAATGGGAGCGGAGCTAGCAAACGAAAGAAATAACGAGTCGAATTGAAACGAGTAATTTCTGGACGTCACGCAATTGGCAGCCGTAATCAAATCGACACGGCCCGCGAGAGAGAGGCGCTCGACGAAAAACAGCGCACACATCATGTTTCGACATTGTACATCACGTTTGTCCGGCTGTAGTGCCGTCCGGTTCCAGCATTGCGCCGCATCTACGTGTAAATACATACATGCGAGAAGCGATCAGCGAGACTTGCGATTCAGGCGGACTCCGTCGTCACGTGCCGGCGCACGAAAACGTGCTCGGCAGCGTCTCGACAGCCGAGGATGGCGTTCCGCCGCCGGCCGCAGAGCAATCTCAGTCGGCGGCAGCGTCGACGCTGCTTCAGCAGTGGGCATTGTACAGCATGTTCAGTCAGCTGGTGCCCGCGCAGTCGGGGGCGCCAGGAGCGGCAGCTGGTGCGGTGCCAGTTCTGCCTCTCGCCGGCCTGTCTTCGGCGCAAGTCGAACAACTGAATTCCCTGTTCGTGAGCCGGTGTTGTTTTGCGGCTTTTTGACCTTGACCATTCCTTGCGGCGACAGGAGCGGCTGCGGAGCCAGCCTGGCCGAGGACGCGGCGGAGGAGAAGCCGGTGGATCTGTCGTTGACGACCGGCGCGTTGCAAGCTGCGAAAGCGCCGTCGCCCCGGGCCGACAAGACGACACCGCTCTCGTCGTCGCTGACCGAGGCGTCTCGGGGGGAAGAGGACGCGGACGCGGCCAACGCCTTGGAGGTGGCCGACGACGGTGCGCAGCCCACTCCCGAGTCTGCTTGGCAGGGTTCGCGAGCAGCCGCCGTCGGGTCCCGGCGTCAGACCGACCCTGGATCCGCATTTTAGCCGCTCCCGAGGGAGACGCCGTTCAGAACATGATCGCGATGTGTTCCAATCTGCTCGGCATCGCCATGTCGGCGTACAAGAGCCGAGAGCAAGACCTACAGAACGAGAAGGGTTGGTGCGTGGGTGCCGTCGCTCGGCTGCCCGTGTGCAGGCGAGGCGTCGCTTGCAGTCGGCCTAAAGACGCAACTGGAGAAGGAAAAGGAACGCGCGGGCGAGCTGGAAAGACGGCTGCAAGAGGCGCAGCGCATCAACGGTAGACGCCTCGCGAGCCGCCTGCTTCACACTACTCGCTTCTGGCGTTCAGCGCTGCTGCTGACGTCGCGAGGAATGCAGTCGATGACGGCTGGGGGTGGAGGCGACGAATCGGGGCGCGAGTCGTCACCGGACGACGACGCGCTGACCATCGACGAGCGTCAACAACCGCCACTGCAGCGCAGAGCGTCGGCGTCGACAGACGCGCACTAAAAGTCCGCTGGCCGCGGGACCTGTGGTGTGACTCGCAGCGGCGCACTCGTGTACTACTCATGCAATAATGCGAATACTGTTCGTGCAATGCCCCCCCCCCTTTCCCAATCACCACCGATACTGCTGTATGACTCGTTTGGCTGTGTTCGTGGTTCTCAAGCTGCAACTCGGTTGGGTTGGGCGTATCCATACGAAAACAAGTACCGTGTTCGCGTCACAACAACGGTGCCAAGTGCTTAGCAAATTCCCAACTATTTGCATACCGTAATGATCAACTGAAAACACTAGTACAGTATCATTTAGCAAAAGTGTCAACTATTTGCATACCGTACCCACAGGTTACTGGTGTGTAGTCATACGTGTACTGTACACAGCTGTTTCATTATTTTTATTATTTACGCCAAAGAATAATGAAACGGTTGTGTGATGAACGAATTTCCTTGTTCTGAACGCTGGAATAAAAACCCACTGTTTTCCCTCCCTACCTCAAAAAGGTCTGCTCAACCCGAACTAACTACTGTCTCTGACATCAGAGTGGTGCTCCTCGAACATGAGCCTGATCCTCTGACCTCTGACGATCCCTGGTTGTTTACCTTTTGTATGCACGGAACAGTGCCGTACTGACTGGGTTACACTGTTCGTGTAGGAGCCCGAGGCTGCAGGCTCTCTCTCTCTCTCTCTATGCGCGCTCGGCTACCGTCCGCAGCTGCGCGGCGCCCGCCAGCCCTTCCGGTGGATGTCGTACGAGACGGTGCCAGCGTGCGTGCGTGCGTGCGTGCCTGCGCGCGCATTGTCCGTCCATTCTAGGCGCTCGAGCGCGCGCGCCACTTGGCGTGGGGCCTAGTCGAGCTGGGCCTGCCGGCGGGACAGGACACGAGGATTGGCATCTACTCCAAGAACCGGCCAGAAGTAGGCCCCCGGCCAGCTCGCTCTCTCTCTCTCTCTTCCCCCCAACGCTCTCGTCGCTGGTTGGTGTCAAATTGCACTTGTTGTTGTAGTGGGTGCTGACCGAGCTGGCCGGCTACGTCAACAGAATGGTGAACGTGCCGATTTACGACACGCTCGCCGCCGAGGACGTCCTCTACATTGTCGACAATGAGACGCATCTGCCGGTCGTCGTTGCCGACAGCAGCGAGAAAGCGGAATGTGCGAACAGTTGCTCGCGGTCTCAACGCTTGTTTTGGCCGCACCGAACAGAACCCACTTGCTGCAGTACTCGCCGCCCACAAGGACGAGTGCGTCGAGCTGAGATACGTCGTCTGTATGGAGGAGCCGTCGGCTGAGTGTTGGAGTGGAGCCGAGCTGCTAGAAGAATTACAAGGAATTTACCGGAAGCGCCCCTAGATACATGACATTCCGATCTACCCTTTATTCTATTATCTCAGAGAGTCCTGTAGAGTTGTGCTTTTGAGGTTTAATAAAAGAAATTTGCTTCTAAAAGTGTGCGTTGACTGGCGATCGAACCGTTAACGTGGAACCAATCAGAAGAGTTCCCAACAAATTGGAGCGTCAGACAGGATATCAAGTTCAACGTCATCTGCGGTCGAGTGGATTTCTCAAGATCACCGGCCGTGCCGTGCTACATCACGGAAGCGGAGCAAGCGTGCTGGGCCGGCTGTCCTCTTCAAAGGCAGTCGTGCTGTTGAAGTCGAGAACGTGCTGGGCCGGCTGTCCTCTTCAAAGGCGGTCGTGCTGTTGAAGTCGGGAACGTGCTGGGCCGGCTGTCCTCCTCAAAGGCGGTCGTGCAGTTCAAGCGGAGGCGTAGAAGACGTTCGAGTTGTCAGAGTGTGGAGCGTCGGTCGTCCCGTTCGAAGGCGATCGAGCTGTTCTGGGCGTGCAGAATAGGGCGAGCAGTGAGCGTTGTGGACCCTCCAGGTGGTACCTGCGAGTTTGGTCGTCGAGCAGTGGGAAGCGAACAGCGGACGTGCAGTCAAGTGTCGAGCAGTCGGGACGGACGGAGTCAAGCAACGCGTCAAGGCCCTCGTGCTGACGTCGTCTTCAGTATTTTGTCGCTCGTATATTTTGTATATTTGGAGATAAAGTTAAGCATAAGAGAGTAAGATAAGTCATATTTAAGAATTATCGGCTGGTATCCTATATTTGGGGGATACACGATCTGAGTCAGAGGCCCAGTGGTTGATCGCCTGAGGCCGCTTCAGCCAGAAGCTGCTCACGTAGTCGCGAAAGCGGTCCAGCTCTGCGTCCGGCCAAGCTGGGTACCCGGGAGGGACCACCCAGCCCTCAGGAGCGCGCGGCGGCTGGTGACAGTAGAGGAACCAGAAGCGCTCCATCAAGGTCGGGGGCAAAAGAGGGAGTCCGCAAATAAGTCGAATCCAGTGCTTAATAGGCTCCCACCCCTGTGATTGCTCGCTCGCTGACGACGTCTTCCTTAGGTGAGACAACCGCTGCTTCTTTACGACGTTCTTGGGCCGTCCAAGAGAACGCCTCCCGATGCTGTCATCCGTAATGTGACGAAGAACTGACGCAGCGCTGACGCGTTGGCCTGACATGCTCTAAAAATCACATGCACAACAAGGAGCACGAAAAGCACAGAATAATCGTGCAGTAAAACCGAGATTTCGGCAGCCAATTGTCGATGCGAAAAAACATATCTCCCGGACTTGTAGTCAGAGATCAGGCGCTGAACATCAGGCCTTGTCCAAACACTTGCCTGATACCTTCCTTGCGGACGATTAGACATACTTTCGCATTTCGCAACAAAACAAAACAGAACAATTTCGCCAAACAATTTCAAATCACCTTTAAAAATCATCCTACCGTACTGAGCGCTTCATTATTTTTTGCTGCATCATTATTTTTTCCACTGTTAAACCGTTTCGTGTGGCACGTTCATGAGATCTATAACTATTTCTAGCGCATTATCTTCATTATTCTGCGAATTTCACTAGGTTCACTAATCGCTTCATTATTTTTTCACCGCTGCTTCGTTATTTACGCCAAAGAATAACGAAGCAGAATAACGACGCATTACACACTCGGGTGAACGCGAGGTTACTGTTCTGTAGTGCGCCAAATTTCCATACAATGCGTGCGTGTTCATTGAACAAACTCATCGTGTTCAAGTTTACAAGTTGGTTCTTCGAGTCGGTATGGACGCAATCGCTCGCGGTCGTGGTGTCAGTGTAGTCTCTCGGTACAAGTTCGGCGAGAGACTGTCGGCGTCCGAGGACTGTCAGCACGAGTTCAAGACGCACAAGGTGATGTGCCTGGACGAGCTGCCCCACTGGTGCGAGCGGCGTCTCCACGACAAGCTCAAGCGCACCAAGCAGCCCGTCTCCAAGTGCGCGCACACTGCCCGGTCCCACGGGCGCAACAAGCGCTTCATGGCAGAACGTTGGTGGCGTTCCTCAACGGCGCGGCGGGCGGCGTCGTCTACTTGGGAGTGCTCGACAGCGGCCGCGTCGTCGGCCTGCGTCTCTCCCAGCATCAGGTGGCTGGCTGCTCCTCTCTCTCTCCTCGTCGCCATATCTGCTCCGTCGCGCCCTTCTACAGCGCCACCACCTTCTGCTGTCGCTGGCCGACACGCTGCGTCGCTTCACGCCGCCCCTCGACATCGCCGACTCGGACTCGAACCGCGTGCGCGTGCGATTCGTGCCCGTCCTCGGCGGCGAAGAGGCTGAGGAGTCCGCTGACGCTTCCCTAGTGGCTGCTGCCGGGTAGGTAGCGGCGGTGTCTTTGTCTGCTGCCGCCGAATGCCTGCAGCGCGTTTAGAGGAGCTGACGGGTCGGCAGACGAGCAGGCGCACGAGCTGCGCTCGCCGAGACGGTGCTGGTGCGACTGCGCGGCCGAGGAGGCGTTCGCTGCCGTCAGCGAAACTCTTGCCGTCCCCTCCTGCCGGCTGGGCCTACGCGCTCGCTCGCCCACTCGTTCAGGGCGTGCTGCTGCCGAGCTACGTGGTCGAGCTGCACGTGCTGCCCTGGCGCCCCTTGACGACGGAGGGGAAGGAGGGCGACGCGCCTCTTCCGCGGTTCCCTCCGCTCGTCCAGAACGAGGAGGGCCTCTGCTACGTCAGACGCGTCGCCTCCAACGTCCACGTCGGTGCCTCCACGCCCCCCCCCCCCTCCCCAGAGGTGTAACTGGCCATCGAAGCTGAGGGGGGGGGGGTGAATCTGGGATTTTTCAAAAGTCGCTGGGGGTGACCTGCACGGCCAAATTTAAAACAATTTCTCCTTTTCCAGCCTTAATAATGACCTAGAAAATGTTTCGTGAATGCTGAAAACAGCGCCGCAGGCAAAAATTTTTGAATTTTTGGCCAAAAACGCGCTTCAGTGACTCTAAAAATGTTCAGTTGGAGCAAAAAAAACAGCGCCGCAGGCAAAATTTGGTGATTTTTTGGCTGAAAACGCGCCAAAAAGACTCCAAAATGGTCTGTAGGCGCGTAAAATACAGCGCCGCAGGCGAAATTTTTGACATTTGGACAATAAATGCTGCTCACAGGCCTGAAAAACACCTTGGGAAGTATGAGAAACACAATTCAGCCATAGGGGTAACCTGCAGTCAGTGCAGGATTGACTAAAGCTGGGGGGGTGGTCCTACTTTTCGTGCAGGATTGATCGAAGCTGAGGGGGGGGGGGGGGTGAACCCTACCAACACCCTACCCAGTTACACCTATCCCCCCCCCCCCCCCCCCTCCCCCCGGACGCCAAAGTGCCCGGTTTCCAGCTCACCATCGACATGGCCGTCGACCGTCGCAACAACGAAATCAAGGCGTGGAAACGCCGCGACCGCAGCGTCGCCGCCGCGGCCACTGGTGGTTCTGACGTGGCCTGACGACTCTTCGGCTGCATGTAGAATTGTTGCGCAAGGTGTTTTGCCGCGATCGAGAGTGCGTGACGCGAGTTTGCCCTTCCTTCGCCCGCTGCTCTCGTCGGCGGCAGCCTAGCGGTTCGAAACTGAGGTCGGGGACGGATATAGAGTCGCGACAGGTACACAGGGTAAAGCAAGGCGCACGCATGAAATCGACACAGCCCAACAGCAGGCAATGGTGTAACTGACCATCGATGCTGAGGGGGGTGGGGGGTGAATCTGGGATTTTTCAAAAGTCGCTAGGGGTGACCCACACGGCCAAATTGGATTTCTCAATTTTCAGCCTCAATAATGCTTCGTGTATGCTGAAAACACAGCGCTGCAGGCAGAATTTGGTGAATTTTTGGCCGAAAACGCGCTCGATACCAAAATGGTCTGTAGGTGCGCAAAAATACCGCGCTGCTGGCGAAATTTTTGATATTTGAACAGTAAAAACTGTTAGCTTGCTACTGAAAAGTATGGCCAAAACAAAGTTTACAGATGCAGATGCACGTTAACTAACACAGCGCCTGTGTTGCGTCGGGACAACTTCACAAGCGTCGGGACAATGGGGTTCCGTCCCGTTATAGCAACGTCCCGTTATAGCAACATAGATCTGACATAAGATCAGGGAGTCCCGTTATAGCAACGAAGGGTCCTAAGATACCGTATCGTTTCGTTTAATGGTCAGGCTCCAATTTATTTGTCCAAATACGGCGCGTACGATTTTGACAACACCGACACTGACACGACGCTTAACAAAACACGACACGATACGTCACACGGCCAGGCGCACAGACAGGCACCGACGCAAGACAACAATTCAAGGGTGGGTGCCCAGGTGGTATGTATTTCTGAACCCAGTCCAGGTAGCGGAGCGTCTCGCGGTCAATGATGCCAAAGTAATCGGGCGTGTGCAGACTAAGCGTGCGGAGGGTGTGTGCATACAACCCTTTGGCGCTTACTGTTGAGTATCAAGCGGTCATTCCTCGTGTATTGGGCATTACGCGGCATCTGCGGTTGGGCGTCAGCGAGGTAAGCGGCCGATCTTCGTCTGTTGCGCGTGATGGACTTGCTGCAGAGTGACGAGAAAGCGCGACAAAGTCGGTCGCTGACGTTGTTGATGACGTTGTTGTCGCCCAGCCGGATCGTGGGCAACGACCCGGCGAAACCTCGTCCTTTCTTCTTGCGGTGTTTGACAGGGTGTCGCACTGGACGCATTTCCACACTCCCCGCTGCTTGTCTTGGATGGAAATGTGATGGCAGTGGTGAGGGTGCGCTTTGCTTCGGTAAACGATTAACCCAAGCGGGTTATACTTGGTGGGAGCAAAAGTGGCACTTCCAAACTCTATTGAAACTCAATATTAAGGAAAATTTTGCAGGTGGCTGCAAAAAAAGAGAATATGTGACGGACGCTCCTTTAGGTCCAGTTTGAAAAAACGTGGTATTAAAAGTAGCCACTTCATCAGATGATCAACTTCAGTTTGGACAAACCGTGTATAATCGAACCAAACGCAGCAACACGTCACATATTCGGCGTTTGTTGTGCTCGCTTCACCCGCTCGCTTGGATCACTGGAAAGGCAGTCCAGGCTGCACCGAGGCCTTTTATTCCTTGGACTCAGAGACGAGAGTGGGCCTTGTCCTTGCCGCCCACAGATGGCAGTCCCGTCCATAGCTACAGGCTAACAGGAGCGGAACAAAGATGAACAATCGAAGTTGAATGTACGGCATGTACTGGTACTTAAGATTGTGAAATGATGCTACATATCACTTACTGTAAGAGCAAGCCACATATTAAATTTTGGAACGGACAGGGCAGTGAAGTTATCTACCTATGCAGTATCTTTGGCTGTGTGCCCTATCCATCCATGCAATGCCTATGAATGGCAGCACATCGTCATAGAGATGAACGAGTTGTGAGGTTGGATTGATGGTGGTGGTGTTGTGGTTGTGTGCGTGCGATGGCTCACACAACAAACGCCGAATATGTGACGTGTTGCTGCGTTTGGTTCGATTATACACGGTTTGTCCAAACTGAAGTTGATCATCTGATGAAGTGGCTACTTTTAATACCACGTTTTTTCAAACTGGACCTAAAGGAGCGTCCGTCACATATTCTCTTTTGCAGCCACCTGCAAAATTTTCCTTAATACAGTGTTTTTTCGTAAAAGAAAGATTAATCGAAAACTCACGCATGCACACACATACAAATCCACAGCAGCAGACCAGCACGGACGCATGCTCAGTGTTGCACCATAAAGCTCATGAAAAACGTGTACCACTGTACACATTGTGCGTGCGTGCGTGCGTGCGTGCGTGCGTGCGTGCGTGCGTGCGTGCGTGCGTGCGTGCGTGCGTGCGTGCGTGCGTGCGTGCGTGCGTGCGTGCGTGCGTGCGTGCGTGCGGGTGTGCAGCTGTGTCATTTTCGTGCATCAAGGGCTGTAACGAGCATCCGTCCATAAATATAAAGAATGTGCCAAAATTTTGGTAGAAGAACCTAGAAAGAGACAGAGACTGTGGGATGGACTGGAGACACTGCAGCAAAGAACCGTTGATGGGTTTCCCAAGATGACACCTGCAAAAGCGTCACAGGCGTCACTGGGAGTCGAACCAGCGACCTCGCGATCAGTAGTCTGATGACTTTACAAAACGCGCCAAAAAAATATTGCAACGTAAACTGTAACCTCACGATGTATTGCACCTAGACTGAATTCTTCAGAGGGTTTTTATGTGGGTCATAGATGCGTGCGAAGTTTTGTTTCGATTGATACAGGTGTGAGCGAGCGACAGGCCAAAAGGTTGGAAGGACCCAATTTTTGGTTGGCACACCCAAAATGTGGGTGTGCCAAGAGAGTCTAGCTGCGAAACATGGAAGTCGGAGAGATCTCATTTGTCAAAAGTGACCTATTCCAGGTCTAGACGAGGAACTGTCATCATTACAGCACAGCTCTGTGACAAACGGTTGAAGCGCCTATAGCTGACAAACTTTTGGAACAAAAGTTTCAACAACAAAACAACGGCAGATGACACACGCGCGCGCGCGCGCGGCGAAAACAGCAGCAAAAAGCAGGCAGCAGACGCGCAAAGCTCACCGTCAGAGCCGCCTGACGGCCTGCCGACCGAAGCTCGACTTGGCGGCCGTCGTCGGCAGCGCCTGACGAGCCGACAGCTTCCCTGTCGACACCGGCGACCGGCCAGCGCCCACCATCAGCGAGGCGCGCTTCCGCACCGGCATAAACTCTAAAAAAAAAAGAGAAAGTCGTCCACTTAGCCGCTCGTTTGTCGACACTGTGTGTGGCCAATTGTGTCGGGGTCAACAGCAGGCGGGGGCTGCCGGCCGCCGACTACAAACGAGCCGCTGGGATTAGCGGCAGTAGCGTTTGTCGGCCTCGGCCTGGGAGAGGCGCGGCGGCGGCGGAGGTCAAGGGTGCGCGTCTATGCAAATGCCAGAGGTCGCTCGCCCCCCAACAATCGGATGACGGCCGCCGAGGTCGACCCCATAAAATGGGCGAGCGCGCGCACGCACGCAAGTCGCAACCTTTCCGGGCGGAGAAGGGCCAAAAAAAAAGTTGCCGAGCTCGAGAGTCGAACCTGTGATGGGCGAGGAGGCGACGCTGCCGACGGAGCGTTTCTTGGCGGAGCGGCCACTGGACGGTGTCGGCGTCGGCGCCGCCACTCTCCTCTTGGCGGCCGAGGGCGGCGAGGGTTGCGCTTGGACGTTCGCCTTCTGGGACTGGCCCAGCGCGAGCACCGCTCGGCCGTCCGCCGCGTCGCTCGTCGTCGTCGTCAACTTCTTCCGGGAGGCGCAGCCGCCCGGCGTCGCGTAGAAGGCGGGCAGTTCCTCGAGCGCACAGGCGCTCCACTCGAACTCGAGCGGCGCGGCGGCCGGGTCGCCGCAGGGCGCCCTGGGCGTGTCGTTCTCGAAGTCGAAGTTCCACAGCTCGCTCTTGCCGGCGCGCAGCTCGGCCAGCCGGCTGTTAATCCAGTCGTTCGTCTTGTCGACGTCGGGCGCGCCGAACAGGCGCCGACGCGCCGCCGACGCCACCTCGCCGCCGCCTCCGTCGACCGCCGACGACGGGCCCGGCTCCTGCTTGCCGGACAGGCCGAAACGGATTTTCATCTCCTTCTTCTTCTCTTCGGCAGCAACGATCCCAACCCGCAAAACGAGAGCAGCAAAAGAGGGCAGGCAGGTAGGTAGAGTCGAAGAGTGACGCCGCAGCACGTTGTGGGTAGGTAGGCCGACTGAGAGAGCGGTCCCTTCTTCCCTTCTGTCTGGCGCCGAGGGCGACGACGGCAGAGCAAGCGAGTAGACTGCGCACGTCAATGCGCTCTCTCTCTGACGATGGCCGCAGACGGGCGAGAGGCCAAGAGGACGCGAGGGGCGTGGCCAGCTCGACGCTGATTGGTCGACGCGCTGCACCGTCAAATTTGAAAACCGAAGCGGCCTGGGGCGACCCCAATGCAATTAGGAGGTCACGAGTATAAGACGCGGCAGTAGCAAATCGGAATGTCCTCGATAGAGCGGATCGATTGCAAGCGATGACGACGCTCGAGGTTTCGTGACGAGGGTCCACTGCGCCCGAGCTGCGAGCGACCTCGCACTAAAAAGTTGCGTACTGTACTTTCTTGGCAACGATTCCGCTTTTTTGGCGGGAAAGTTGCGTTGCCAAAAGCGCCGCCGCCGCCGCTGCTGCACTCGCACGCAGCGCAATGCGTAAAGCGAGCGTGAGAAGGCGCGGAGGGCCGAGGGGAGCGGTTGGAGGCGGTATCGGTTTACAAAAGTTGGACGCTGTGCGTTTGTTCGAACGGTGCGTTCGCAACGCAACTCCCAGCTGTCGGGTGGGTGGGTGGGTGCACCGCTCAGACTCATAGGCTGCTCTTGGTGAGAAAAGTCAAGTTGTGGGGCGGCCGCGCCGCCGATTCTCACGCGGTCGCGCCCAGCGGCAGCGTGGGATTCTATCTAGGCGCTGTCGAATGCGCTAGAGCCAAAATCGAGCTAATTTGCGTACTGCTTTTTGCGTAGCTTTCTCTGCATTTTTCGGCTTTCGCAACGAATTCGAAACCAGCCTTCCCGACGTCTATAGCGCAGCGGCAGAAAAGGCAGAGCGGCCTTGCGCGTGAGAGGGTTGTTGTAAGTGCGTGTGACACCTGTTCAAGTGGCGCCTAGCGAAATTGCTCGTCGCCGCCGCCGAAAAGTATGTTAGTGCGGCGTCTGTGAGCGCGTGGACGCCGCGCCCCGCCGCGCCGTCGCCGCCGCCGACACGCGCAGCTGCTCCCGAAGACAAGTGGACGACGCCGCGGGCTGGAGGAATTCCTTTCTCCGCCGACGCCGACGCGTACACGCAGCACCTGCGTGTCGACGATGCTTGTCGACGACTCTTCTTGCCTCCAGCAAGTCGCGTCTCTAATGGGCTTTCACCTTCGAGAAGGGCGCACGCACGACGACTGTCGACAGACACCGCCCCGCGCAGGAACGAATCAGCGACACACTATCAATGTATAACATGTTAAATCTTGTTTGATCGCTCATTTCGAAATCTGACGAAATGTTCATCAGATAACTTTTGCTGGAGAGAATGTCTCAGCGCATCAGAATCGCAATCGCCGCAGCAGGCAGTTCACCACACGTCGTCCAGTTCGAAGCCACCGGCTGCTTCGAAGAGAACGTCAAGGCTGCCACACTTCTTTATTCGCCTCAGACCTGCACAAACCACCTTTCGTACAAACTTGAATTGGGGCAGGGTAGAGCCGCCTTGCTGCGGCCGCCGGTCCAGGCGGTATCCTGCGCAATCTCTGAGGCGCGCAAATGCCTAAGCGGAGAAGAGACGGCCAATCCCCAAAGACCCGAGCGCCGACCGAAAGACAATGGACCCGCCAGCTCCGGCTTTCGATTTCTGCTCTCCATCGATCTATACAACGCGGACGGACAACCAAGCACTTGGCTCCCAGAGAAAGGCGCTTCATTCCGCCGTCTACGGCCGAACGAATGTCGGCATGGCCTTCTACTTCGCGCTTTTTAATCTCTCGAATCTCAACTTGGTGCGTTCACCATGTACGTATCGTAAATCCTCCAAGAGTGCCCCCGGGGCTCTATACTTTCAACCTCTATTTACCCCCGGGGCACTATTGGAGTTGTATTGCGTTCTTTAGGTGATCAACAGTTCAAAGTAGTGGAAATGTCACTCATTACTGGGTGTAGCCGCATACGGTACGTAAGTACTGCCAGATTTGTGTCCCTGCATTGCAAATCGCAAGGTACTTCTCGCCCCCGGGGGCACTATTGGAGGATTTATGTACCTACGTTATACGATCGACGAGTTGTACTGCAGCGTTGGGATTTCAGCAGGACGAGGCGACGAAGCGTCGCGGCGTCGGCCGTCCGGCCAGGTCGTGCAGCGCCGAGCGGAGGCGACACGTCGACGACTCCCTCGTCTACACGAACCGCGGCGCGCTCCACTCGCCCATCCGCCTCGTCAGACGACCGGACGGCGGCCGACGCGCCGCGCCCTCGAGCGACCCTGACGCCCGTCTGCAACCGCCGCGCCTCGTCCAAGACGCTGACGCTGACCAAGTCGTCTGCGTGCAGCAGTCGGCGCTCGTCAAGAGGCACGCGGCGCAGAAGAAGGCGAGCGTCGTCAAGTCGATCGATTTGCGCTACCACTGAAAACGCGTGCTGTCGTCAGTTCAGTTCGTGACCTTTCGGCGGAGCAACGTGTCCCTGTCGGCGACTTCACTGTCCCCTGCCGCTGGCGACTCAGTCCAAGAAGCCCGACCAATGAATGCGAACGACAACCATTTTTTAGACAACAGCCGAGCGAGAGAGCCCAGGAATCGACACTCGACCGGAACGTGCGGCTCAAATCGATTCCGAATTCCCAGACCGACTCGGTTAGAAATGTGGACTTCAGTGCAGCAGAGCCGGCGATCCGCAGCCGCTGGTCCGACTCGCCAGGCGCGCCGACCGACGACGACTCGTCGGCGACGGAGACGGAGACGGCGCCGGACGCCGAGGCGCAGCAGTGCCTGCTGCGCGTCCAGTCGCTGGCCGCGCTCCAGGCGCTCATCGCCCAGCTGCTCGAGCAGAACAAGCCCAGGCACGCCCAGCCGTGTCTCAGTTGCGCTCCAGAGCCGTGCGACGCGCACTGCGTTTTCCGGCTTGGCGACCCGAGAGCGCCGTCGACCTCGTCGCCTGCCCTTGGCCCAAGCAGGAGGGCGCGCTACTGCGGCCCAGTCGGTCGGAAGACGACGTTCTCGCGAGCACGGGAAACGGCAGCGTCCGATCGGAGTCGGAGGGACGTCTCTTCCGACAACGCCGCCGCCCAGACGACGACACAGCAGGCGAGTGCCAAACAGCTGGGGGCAGCTCGAAGGCGGTGAAACCAATTGTTGTTGTTGTTGTTGTTGTTAGGCCGTCAATGGCACAGATAGTATAGCCATCTCCATGACACCTTCTCGTCTAGAGCCATTATCCAGACATTCGGAAGAACGCCATCTGTAATCTAGGGCACGAGAAAAATCCATCGAAGGGGGAAGTCCTCGATCTAGTGGCTGCATCAAGAATCGAACCCAGAACGATTCCCGATTCCCTACCACCAGGCCATACGCTGCGGTGCAACCAAACCCAACTTGGCTGCAGGCCGCGGCGGCGTCTGGGCGTTCTTCCGACGGCAGCTGCGCAAGCCTCGGCGCCGCGACGCCGACCTCGACCGACGTCAACGGCAACAACGTCTGTCGCCGTCTGAGGAGCGGCACGGGACTGCTGGGCGAGAGGCGGCTCGTCGTCAAGCTCGACGGCGTCCACACCGAGCAGATTCAGAATCTCCAGAATGAGCTGCTCGAGCGTCGACGACACGTGCGTGCGCGTGCGTGCACGCGCAAGGAGGAGCTGACGAGGCCGCGTCGCAGGGCCCGTCGACGCGGCCGTGCTCGGCGATGCCGCGAGCGACGCAGCCGAGTCCGTTGCGCATCCGCGAGCGCGCCGGCTGCATCTTCATTCGGCGCAGCGCCTCCGACACGCGCGCTCGTGCTCCGCGCGTAAGACACACCGCCTTCCAGATGTGCACGAACTAGAGATGGGCATGGGCCTAGAAATCCCGGCCCGACCAGATCGGCAAAAATCCGGCCCAGGCCCGCAAATTTCTATTGAATTTTCGCCACCCAAAAACGCGGCAGGCCCGGCCCGCCCCTAGAGAATCAGGCCCAGGCCCGGCCCATGCTCATCTCTAGTACGAACACTGCGCCGCCGCCCACCGCCTCATTGGGGCTGTGCGTTGCACACTTGAGTGTTGGGAGACAAACGAGCCATGCGTTCCAAGCTGCCCGAAGCATGCTGACTGAGAGTGACGCATAGTAAAAGAAAAAGCCGACTTCAGACATCGCCAGCCATCGACAACGGCGTCGTTCGGCGCTCGGCGCCCAGCCCACTTCTCAAGTGATGCTCACAAGTCGAGGCAACACCAAGACCTGTCGTTAGGCAATCTGTAGATGATGGATAGGGATTGGGGAATATCCACGAAATTTGATTCTTCTGATCAACTTCTCACCTTGGTGCGCTTGCTGTGCATTCGTGTACTAAGCTGCGCCAGCGCGACCCGTTTAATGACGATGGTGTTATGACCTAAGCTGGGCTTAGGTAAATGGCGCTACAGAAAGTAACTTCGAATAGGTATGCAAATACCGTACCGTAAATTCTCTAATAGTGCTCTCTTCGATATTGTCTTTTTCCAACAGTGCCCCTAAGAGACTGAGGCTTAAACAACAGTGCCCCTTTCCAATAGTG
>JASAMY010002474.1:0-90836 GCA_030248085.1 Paralinhomoeus sp. GSCO2_6
GGACATGCGGATCGTTGCGTGAGGCGCAGCTCAATGTTTTGCATTGATTGCTTTTAGCGGCGCAGTCACGCTCCGTCAGCGGCGTCGTCTTCGACACCGCAGTTGGCTTGCTCGTCAGCAGTTCGCTTGAATTCGACTGGGGCCGCCCAAGACAGTCTGCAAGGGTCGCTTAAGCGCCAGCGCGATGGCGACAAAAGTTGCAGCGGTAACACAACCCCGAGTCTCGCTCGCAGTCGCTCCAAGAAGGTTCGTAGTCGCGTCGCGTTCTGCAATGTATTTCCATTCTTTTGCGACCGCCGACAGCGCAACAGCGGCCGCCTTGCGGAGGTCTACGAGTACGACAGGGAGAGTTGCGTGTCGCCCTACAAGAAGTCGTGCGCCCTCACGCCGTTCAAGTCGAGGCTGGAGCAAGGCGGCAAGCGGCCGCACGCGGCGCCCGCCTTGTCGAGCCACGAGCAGTTCATTCGGAGCATTCTTTGCAAGCCATTTCGCGTGCCTATCGATGACTACCAAGGTGGGTGGTTGGGTGGGCGCAGTGGTCGACGTCGGCTGCTGTGCCGGTCTGCTGCGTAGGGCGTTGCGTGCGGGCGCTGGGCATGCGCAGCGGTGGCGGCATGCGCTGCGCGCTGCACGACCCGTACGGCGAGAGCGCGCTCGTCCTCTACACCCCTCCGGAGCTGTCAGCGCACGAGCGCATGCGGACGGGCGCCGACAAGCTGCCCGTCCACGTGGTCGTCGACCCCGTGCTCTCGCGCGTCCTACGACCCCACCAGCGAGAGGGTGTGCGCTTCATGTACTACTGCGTCACTGGCGCGCGCATACAGGGCGCGCAGGGGGCCGCCGCCACTCGCCGCAGCCATTTGGGTCCGACCTCCTGCTGCCCCCAGCTTCGGCCCTGCGGATCATGGCCGACGAGATGGTCCTCCGCAAGACGCTGCAGCGGATTCGCGCCCCGTCTGGACTCTGCTGGTTGGTGCGTTGGTGCCCGTCCGTCCGTGCGCCGCCTCGTATTCCCGGCCCGTGCTTCTGCAGCCAGCCTCGACGCAAGCCCCTCATCGAAAAGGCGATCGTCGTCTGCCAGTCTCGTCAAGTAAGGCATATGAAGGCGTCGCGACGCGCGACGCTTGTTGGATAACCCCTTCAAGCGGGAAGGACCGCAAGGGGCCGGGCAATTGCGTCAATCCCCTTGCCATCGTACTCCTTGTCCAAAGCGTGATAGACCAAAAACCGAGTAAGGCCTCCGGTGTGTGGCGACCATTGCTCCGTTGTCCGTAGACGATCCGTGGTAACGGCTTTCAGTACACGTTCATGCGTCAGTCCGGACGGCGCGCGGTGATGCCCATTCTGATCACCTCGTACGAGTCGTTCCATCTCCACTGCGAGCTGCTTGTCAAGAGTGAAGTGGGCCTCGTGCTCTGCGACGAGGCGTGTCTCGTCGTAGCTGTGTGCGTGCCTGGGTGCGTGTGGGAGTTTGGGGCGTGGGGCGGGGCCCCGTTTGCAGGGCGACTGGCTGAGAACAGCGACAACCAGATGTACCAGGCCTCTTCTCGGCGCCTGCGCTGGCAGACGCGCGTGCTGCTGTCGGGCATGCCCCATTCAGACGCACCTGTCTGTAGTTCCAGTCCGGTGCACTTCCGTCAACGAAGGCATTCTCGGCTCGGCGGCCGTACTTCAAGCGCCGCTTCGAGATGCCCATCCTGCGGGCGCGACAGCGGCGCCTCCGACGACGCCGACCGTCTGGGCCGTCAGCGTCTACAGGAGCTCGCGACCCTCGTCAACCGCTGCATCATTCGCCGCACCTCCGCCCTACTCACCAAATATCTGCCCGTGCGTCCCACTGCCTGCCTTCGCGGCTACTTCATCTTTCTACTTTCGATTCCGCACAACTTTCTATCGATTCTTTCTTCCCTTCCATCACCCCGACGGACCGATCATGAGTGGGGAGGTTCGCCCTGCAGCGACCAGAGAAGTAGTCTTGTTCTAGTGCTGGCAAGGCGCCGTCGTCAGTGGGGCTGTTCTTCTCCTTGCTGCCCCGCCTCGTCTTGCGCCCCTCGAGCTCGGCCATGCGCTTGTCGTAGTCGAGTCGGTCGAGCTCGCGTTCCTGCTGGGTCGCCTCTGACGCGTCTCGTAGACGCGTCCCACCATCCGGTAGCGGTTGGCCGTGACGAAGCGCTCGAAGTCCCGGCGCACGTTCACTCCGTGCGCCAGCAGCGGCGCCACCTTCAGCCGCAGCTCCTGCTGGCGCGCGAACTCCAACCGTTGCAGCGTCTGTCGCATCGTCTGCACACCTACAAGAGACGCCTCCGCATTAGCGCCCGCCCGGTGCGTGTTGAAGAGGAGGAGGGGTTGACCTCGGCGACGGTGACGGCGGAGTTGGGCCCGTCCTCGCGGCGGATGCGCACCATGGTGTTGTAGACGTCCTCGTAGGTGACGAGCCAGTCGCGCGCCGGTCTCGGCAGCGTACGCGCCTTAACCAAGTCACGCGCGCGTCACGCGCTCGCTCGCTCACGCGCCACGCGTCAGGCGATCGCACCACGTCAGCGGGAATGTCCTCTCGAAGGACGACTCGCACTGCCGGAGCAAGGCTGTTGTCGACGCCGCCATCGCTGTCCTCGGCGCTCGTGGCCATGGCTATTTAGTTAGAGGTGTTAGATGAGATTACATATATTTACACGTTTGCAGTGATGCATTGCTTACTCTGCGCACGGAGTACGCACACAGCGCTGGAATGTGAATGCTGTGGTAACGCTAGGACGTTCGGTTTAGATCAAGTACGAGCTGATCGTGTGCTGCCGGCCGTCGGAGGGGCAACGAGCGGTGTACGAACGCTGCCTGTCGTCGGCGGCGGTGCAGCGGCTGAAGAAGACGGACAGCGGCGCCGCAGGGGCGGGCGGCGGCAGTAGCGCGCTGTCGACGATCACGGCGCTGAAGAAGCTCTGCAACCACCCCTTTCTCATTCGAGAGCTCGTACAGCAAGGCAGAGACGGATTCGAAGGTGTCCCCGCGTACGCGTGCGTGTTCCGCACGCTAAAATCATTGTGGGTCGTTCGCTGTGTGGCAGGCTGCGGGGAGCTGCTGTCGTGGGCGTCGTCGGCGCTGGAGACGGAGTGGTCGGGCAAGATGAAGGTGCTCGACAGCCTCCTGGCCGTCGTGCGGGCCACGACGCGCGACAAGCTCGTGCTCGTCTCCAACTACACGCAGACGCTCGACTACTTCGAGCGACTCTGCGCCGCCCGCCACTACGAGTTCGTCCGTCTCGATGGCTCCATGGCCATCAAGAAGAGGGCCAAGCTCGTCGACTCCTTCAACAGCCCTGACGTGAGCAGGCGAGACTTCGGTGCTCTCTGCAGCGTCGGTTGCAAAGTCTTCGCGGTTGTGCAGAGTGGGACGTTCGTCTTCATGCTGTCGTCGAAGGCGGGCGGCTGCGGCCTGAACCTGGTGGGCGCGAACCGACTGGTGATGTTCGACCCCGACTGGAATCCGGCCAACGACGACCAGGCGATGGCGCGCGTCTGGCGCGACGGCCAGCGCAAGGCCCTGCTTCGTCTACAGACTCCTCACGGTTCCGCATAACGCGTCTGCTCTGCGCCCGCCCGCCCGCCCGCCCACGACGCCGCTCGCTGTAGACGGGAACGATTGAGGAGAAGATCTTCCAGCGGCAGAGTCACAAGAAGGCGCTGTCCTCGTGCGTCGTCGACAAGGAGGAGGACGTGGCGCGTCACTACAGCCTCCACGAGCTCAAGGAGCTCTTCAAGCTAGCGCCACCCAACGTCGACAGCGACACGCACAACACGTGCGTCGTCTGTTGGGGATGGGGGGGGGGCGCTAGAGGTCGCGGCAGCACGCGCGCTGCAGACTCAAGTGCCGCCGCTGCGTGTCGGCCGTGGAGGCGCGGCCGCCGCCGGCGGACGCGGACACGAACTCGGACCTGTCGGCCTGGTTCCACAGCGGCCCGCACGACCGCCGCCGCCTGCCCGACCCCGTGCTCAAGACCGTGCTCGACTCCGGAGACGTCTCCTTCGTCTTCCACCAGAAAAGTCACGAGAAGAAGAACGCCTGCGCCGTCGACAAAGAAAACGGCGACGGCGCCGCGGCCACCGTCGACTCGGCCGAATGAACGCGGCAATTCGTGGCTTTGTCGGCAGGGACACTCTCGTATGGCTGTGACGACGCCGACCGTGCTCCGCTGTCTGCTCCACTTGTTGTGACACGCGGCGCATTTGTTGACGTCTGCGCTTGCCCAGAGGTCGCGACGACCGGGGAGCGGTGGAGAGCGTTATCACCTTCCCAAAGTTGGTGTCATGCGCGGCGCTTCTCGTTCCGTATTGCTAATCTTGGTAATTCGCTCGGGCCCAACTGACCGACTTAGCCAATGCTGCGCCAGCACTAGGCGACGGTGTGCCCTAGACGGGGGGCGCTCGGCGCCAAGCCCGCTATTCGAGGGGCCCCTCGTTTCGTCTGTGTGCAAACACGGCTTCTTTCATTTGTTTGGCCGGGCGCGGACCGGTAGTCGGTTGTCGGCTTCTTCTCCGTCAGTTCGGAGTGCGAGCTGTTTGCACGCCAGCCGCTCTCTGCCTCCGCCGCTCGCGGATCCGACGGCTTGCGCTGATCCAGGGCAGGGCCCCGGCCACTGAGTTCTGTGCCATAGTCACAATCAACCAATAGAGGGGAGTAAAGAGGGGCTGGGCTGGGGAGGCGCTGGCGCCGCGTCGCGTTCCAGCTACGAGACTCAACTTTGACGGCGGCGGCGCCGACGGCGTCTGACCGACAAGCGGATGACGCCCGGCTGACGTCGGTCGATGCCCGCCCGGCCCGAGCCGTGAATTATTGACCAGCGTTGGCAGAGAATCAATAGGGCCGTATTGCGTCTTATTCGGTGCGCTGTGCGGCTTCGGCTTGGGCAGCGGAGGCGGCGCCGGCGCGTACTTATGCGACCCGGCTGGCGCGTGTGCTTAGCGCCCTCGCCAAGCTGGCCTCTCTTGAAGCTAACCCGGCCCGAGAGTTTGGTCATTGCCGGGCCGAACGTGGTGTTACTCCTACCCCCCCCCCCCACGGCCGGAACACTTGTAGCAATCAACAGTAGTTAGACCCATAAGACCTCTAGACGCGTTGTCCTGATACCGCTTACTTACAGCAGTCCGGCCAGACGGGTCCTCACCTCCGCGACGACAGAACCTATAGCTCGTTCGTCGGTTGTGCAGATTAGTGACTAGCGCAGACTCGTGCAACACGTGCACACACGACCTTTCGTTCTATTGCCCAGTCAGAAATTCTACCATTACAATAGAAGTGGGCGCGGCCGTGAAACCACGATCTGTGGCCGGCCGGCACTGTATGTAGCGGTCGGCCGGAAATATTCGGCCGTTGCCGGCAAGAAACAGCACATTTATATTGAAACATGTATGTGTACGTGTACATGTACATTATGTATGTATGTACATGTATTCATCTAAGAGCATCCGCGTCACATGCAGCATACTGCGTGATTTGTCGGCCATCGGGCTGCAGTCGAGAAGGCGGCGGGCAACTTTCTCACACTGCAGGCCACCCGCCGGCCGGCCGCCAGTCAGTACGCACCTTTACTTTCTGCCGAATCTGCTAGCATCATTAGTTCTGTTTGGATTCACGGCGCGGTTTCTCTAGTATGGCGCAGTGCAACGGTCTATACACTAACTGACGTTCGCTGAAGGCGTCTTTCTTTTTGTGTTCAGCGGAGTTGCAGCAGTATGCCGGCCCTGGTGAACGAGAGCGCGTCGGCGGCGGCCAGCAGTAGTCTGAGGGCCGTGGACCAGGAGGCGGTGGGCGCCGTGTTCCGCTGTCCGCAGCCGCTCGTCTTCGAGTGCTCGTCGCCCAGCTGCTGCGAGGCGTACTTCTCGCGCGTCGTCACGCTGCTCTTCGCGCTCGCCGTCATCCTGCTCGCCCTGCTCGTCTTCGCCCTCTGGTTCCTCATGCGATACAGGAGCGCGTACGTCCCTCGACCCCCCTCCCCCCCCACCCTCGGCTGCGCACCGCGCCCGCAAGTCCACTTGCAGGCCGCGGGAGCGCCTCGACACGGCCGAGTCGGTACGCTCTCGCGAGCTGCAGAAGGCGTCCAAGGACGAGGTGCAGCACCTGCGCCGACTCTCCGAGGTTCGACCCGTCCTCGGACACCACACGCAAGAGTTCTGACCACCCCTTCTTTTTTGTTCATCCCGCCAAGTCTACTGTAGCGACAGCGCCGCAGTGTCGACCGACTAGAACCTGTCTCGCACAGTCCCTCCCCCCCCACGTGTACCTACCCTCAAATGTGATGAATGACCGTAGAGCGCGTAGAATGAATGGATAGATGGACGTCTTCACGCACAAGCGTCTGACCAAACAGTTAGCTTGACAAATCGTTGCAACAGAAACAACGGAAAAAACAACGAGGCAGGTCAGACGAGATAGCACACAGCCAATAAACGCAACTGAGAAACACAACAGAACGCGACAGCGTAAGCCGAAGTGGTCTAGTTGGAAAGGAGGTTCTGTTTTCTCGTCAGCGTGAAATAGGCGCCCTTTTTCGCCACGAGCTCGTTGTGCGTGCCTGCAACGGCGCGATCGTAAGCGTCGACGATGCCCAGCGCAGCGCACGCGCGCACGCACGCACCGATCTCTACGATGCGTCCGCGCTTGATGACGCCGATTGCATTGGCGCTCTGGACGGTCGACAGACGATGGGCGATCCCGAGGCAGGTGCGGCCCTCGCGCGCACGATCGCGCGCCTCTTGCCCTCCCGGAAGGCGCGCCCTTCGGTTCGTTGCGTGTCGGGGGGGGGGGGAGAGGAAAGGGGCAGAACTAAGGACGCACGCGCTCGCTTTCCGTGTCGAGCGCCGAGGTGGCCTCGTCGAGCAGCAGAATGCGCGGGTCTCTGACGAGCGCGCGCGCGATGGCGACTCGCTGCTTCTGGCTGCCCGACAGCTGCGTGCCCTTCTCGCCCACGCGCGTCTCGTAGCCCTGTAGGTAGCGAGTAGGCGTGCGTGCGTGCGTGTCTTTCGTGGGGCGCGCGACCAAGGGCAGACAGACATCTGGCAGGGAGACGACGAAGTCGTGAATGTTGGCGAGACGGGCGGCGTCGAAGAGCGCCTCGTCGGTCACGTCCTCCTCGCGCAGTCCGTAGAGAATGTTCTCCCGGACGGAGCAGTCGAACAACACCGGCTCCTGACTCACGAGCGCCATGTGCCGGCGCGCGTGCTGCACGTTGACGGCGCGCACGTCTTGCTCGTCGACGCGCTAGACGCGTCAGACGTGCGCGTCAGCGTGCGTGCCCGCCTGTCGTCGCTGTGCGCAGCTCACGACGACTCCTGCGTTGGGATCGTAGAAGCGCTCGAGGAGCGCGACCACGGTGCTCTTGCCGCAGCCGCTGCTGCCGACCAACGCCAGCGTCCTGCCCACGTCCAGCTCGAACGAGAGATTGTCCAGCACCTGCGCCTCCGGACGCGTGGGGTAGGAGAAGTCGACCCTCTCGAAACTGATGCGTCCCGACAACTCCTGCAAGCAAACGTAGTCGTATGTCGCGGCCCCACTGTTCGCCTTCCATCAGAGCCAGACCGGTTTGAGGCCCGTCGAGGCGCAGCTGTCAATGCGCGGCTTGATGTTCATCATTCTGAAGATGAGCCCCGCCGAGAAGCGCGCCTTGAGGTACTCGGGAAAGTAGGCGGTCGCCCAGCCCACTGCCATTCCCGAGAAGTTGATTGCGCAGAAGACCCTAGAGGCGGTGGCCGACTCGCACGAGCTGCGCGAGGGGGCGCGAAAGGGGGGGGGGGGAGCTCGCCTGATCACTTCCAGCGGGGTCATGTCGTCGACGGTGACAAGATAGGCGCCGAACCAGAAGGCGGCCGCGTACATGAAGAAGAAGACGGCGGTGGCGAATCCGAAGCAGGCGCCTTGGATGTGCGCCTGCTTGATCGCCTCGCGGTAGGGCCGGTCGAGGTGCGAGGAGAAGAGCTCGTGGAACCGGCGCTCGCGCGTCAGCGACTGCACCGTCGACACGTTCTCGATCGCGTCCGTCGCCACCTGCGATAGTCGCGACGGCCGTAATGTGCACCTCCACCCCCCGCCCTCCCATCTCCCCCTCGGCCTCCCACAGGGGGCTGCGCACCTTGCCCGCCTCCTCGAGCAGTGTCGAGTCCTGCTTCGCGCCGCCCTCCCGCAGCCGCGTCCGAATGTAGCCGCCGAATCCGATGAAGGGAAAGATGCCGACGACGAGCAGCGCCATCTTCCAGCCGAAGTAGAGACCCATGAGAATGCCGATCGCCGTCGACACCACCGCCGTGAACACGTTCGCCAGACGAAAGTCCAAAGCCTGCGCAATTTAGCCAGCCAGACTGAGGTCAACGTTTGCTCTTAGCTACACAATACGACAGACAACTGTTGGCAGTGCCTTTCGCCATACATGTAAAGGTACACGGTATACAGCTACAGTACACGCTGTGCTGTGCATGTACACACAAAGTGCACAAAACATAAAAATACGATACGAATACAAATACACGCTGTAGTGTGCATGTACACAGTACATACACACTGTGTACGTCTTTTCGTGCGCCTTGTGTAGCATCAAGTGGTGTGCGTGTATGTGTGAGTGGTAGCTTCGTTGGTACGTACGAACGATCTAAGTAAGCGTGATGGCAGCGGCTAATTCTGGCGCTCGTCACAAACAAAGGGCCGCAGTTGTTTCTTTGCGCAGCTGTATTCCGAAACGTCCTGTCCCACAACCGTTCCCACACGCCAGCGGCGTCGCATTAGACTACGCGGTATATGGCGGCGCAATCAGCTAAAGCTAGCTGAATACTGAGCGTGGCGCGTACGCGTAGGACGTGAAGGGACGACGCGACTCCCCCGCTTTACGACTATACATCTCTTCTGTCCTCAGTGGTCGAGTCGCGTATTCCATCGGCGCAGTCGACCCTTTTGCCCGTACGTCCAGCTGCGTGACGGGCAGGGCAAACGTCACTGACCGGAGGCGTCGTGGGCCGCGAGGACGCAGGCGCTCTCGTCTCCTCCTCCTGCTCCTCCTCAAGCCACTCGTGGGACAGCGAGCACCTGCACTACCTGACCGCGACCCGCTTTGACGTCCGCGTCGGCCGCGAGGCAGAGGAACGTACGCGTCACTAACGGCCGCCGTCCAGCGAGAGAGAGAGAGAAAGAGGGAGACAGACAGGCCGGGCGCGACTCCGTTTCCGGGCACTTGCGAACGACCCCCCTTCAAGCGCTTCCTTTCCTCGCCGCCTCAAACGACACACTAGCGCTCGAATTGACATTCGAGCGGTTCGGAGTCGCTGCGCTGGGAACGTCGCTTCTCTTTCTATCTCAATGCGTGCGCTCCAGTCCTTTTCATCTCGCTCTTGGCGAGCAGCCCAACTACGGCAGTTAACAATTACTTATTACCCTCATCTCTCGTCCCGAGAATGAATGATTGGCCGATGAGTCGGCAGAGCACGCACGCTTCCATCGAGCCATCTGCGCTGACGTCTTCCAACGCGCGTCGGTGGTAGTCGTCCCTGCGACGACATCGATTGCTTTGCTTCTAGCCGGCACGATCACCTGTCGAGCGGCTGGGCTCCCTAGCCGTATCGGCCAGCCTCTAAGCCCGTACTACCAAGTGCCCACGCAACACCTCATTCTCTCGGCAGCTGTTTGGCGCGACGCTCATAAATGCCGGCCGTCTACAATTTGCGCCAACCCGCGACCCTATTCTATCGCCTTTTTTTCAAGCGATTACATTTGCGCAAAACCACCGAGCAGGCGACGTAAGCGGCGGCCGACGCCAGCGCAAGCTTCTCGTCCCACTCACAAGTTCGAACTTGAGACCAGGGCGCGTATGCACAGTTCAAGTTCGAGATTCTAGCATTTGCTTAAACTTGAGTCTTGACTTGAACTAGATGCTACTGATGCGGCGTATGCACAGTTCAAGCACGGCACACGCTTGCTCAAGACGCTACTTCAAGCAGAAGCTCGAAACTAAAGCGTGATTTACGTGACTATTCTTTATATATCAACTGTAAAACGCAGTGAAACTAAGCATTCGCAGTGAAAATGAGTCTCTCAGACGACAACCAAAGCTATTTCAGCCAATTAAAGCAAAGAAAATGCAAGAGACAAGTATACCCAGTTAAGCAAGCTAAGCAAGTTAAGATTTAGTTAAAGTTAAACCGACAGCCGAAAAAATCTGCTGCACTTTTGTTTTTTTAATATCATTTCCATTGTGTGCGCGATTTCATGCCCGATATTCGCTAGTGAAGCGCTTATACAGCTTGTACAGCTCGCGATCCTCCATCTCTTTCCGGTCGGCAAATACAAAAACTCGCGTTCTTGCATGCGTCGCATATATCTCTGCTGTTGCCAACATCTCCGAGCCTTTTTAACAACAAAAATTACAATTTAGCGTTCAAGAAAAACAACCTAGACTGATATTGAGCTGTCTTGAGCTTGAGTCTTAAAAATGGGTAGACGCTACTCTAGACTGAAGCATTTGCTAGACTGTGCATACGGCTAGACAAGTGCGTGCTCGAATCTTCAAGACTCAAGCAAATGCTAGGCTAGATTTTCGACTGTGCATACGCGCCCAGTAGTTTGCCATGATTGCACCCCGTGTCGCGCGTGGGCTCGTTTGACCGCGCGGGTTCTACGCACGCTAGAAAGGCGGCACGACAGTTCGGCGCAAGTAGCCGTGTCGATTAGGGACGAGCAAGCGGCCGGAAGAGAGAGGAGAAGCGGCCAGCCGATGGGCAATCAAAGTAGCTCAGACGAGGAGGGGACGGGGCCGCGGCTGCGCGGCCGATCCGCCTCGGACGCGCAGAGGGCCCGCCGACCGAGCAGGCTGGCGGGGCCGCGACACGACTACGGCCAGCGGCAGGGAGAGGCGGAGCAGCGCCGCTCCAACAACCTGCTCACCGTGGGCGCGATGAGAGCGCGATCCTCTTCCGCCCAGAAGCAGAGGAGCCAGCTGGATCTCCTGCCGACGCAGGCGAGTGGTCACGCCGTCGTCCAGCACCGTATGTATGGCAGCACGTCGCGCGCGCTCCCTCAGATCCGACACGTCCAGCGAACGTGGGCGCAGGCGACGGAGAAGCGGCCCGGCTACGCGGCGGCGCTCGTCTTCCGGAAGATCTTCCAAAAGAGCCCCGAGTCGAGGAAGCTCTTCGACGACACCATGGAGACGCCCAACCGCTTCCTCACCTCCAGCCAGAACCACAGTCGGCAGCTGCGCGACCATTTCTTCAAGTTCGAGGACTCCATCGACTACGTCATCAAGAGACTACAGGACGTGGACGAGGTCGACGACTACCTCAGGCAGTTGGGCAAAACCCACTACCGAATCGGCAAGCAGTTCGACCCCAAGCTGTGGGGGGTGTTTGGCGAGGCGCTGATCGGCTGCTCCATGGAGTGGGACAACAGCGTCACTCGCTGTCATCTCGTGCAGCGCGCCTGGTTCGCCGTCGTCTGCGCTCGCATGCGCGTGCGCAGGCACGGACTTTGGGCCTCGATCGATTCAGGGTGCAGGTGGTGCTGTTCATCATGGAGAGCATGCGCGACGGCTACCTGGAGGAGTCGCGTCGGCAGCGGCAGACGCGCTCGCACTCGCCCTCGCCCGCGACCACGCCGCCGCCGCACGCCTGCGTCGCGCGAGCCACGGCCAAGAGCCAGCCGGCCAGTCCCTCGGACGAGCACAAGCGCTTCCTCCAGTCCGCCGTCCTCATCACCGTCAGCGGCGCCGCCGACGCCGACGAAGCAACCGCCGCCACCGCCGCCGACCCCGCCATCAAGCGCTGCGCCTCCGAGAAACTCCGCCGGCGCGCCCACTGCTGACCGTCCACGAAGCCACCGTAGCATGGAGTACGCAACAATGTGTAGTGATACGCGTCCTTGGTGTCATACGGTATGTATGGGGATTCTACACATGTAGAAAGGAACTCGTTCGGTTGTGTACTGCGCGTACCGCCTTGACGTTGGGCGCGTCGGTGGCGAGCCGGGTGCAGATCTTGCCCGTGGCGTGTCGGCTGTCGTCGAAGAAGGCGACGTCCTGGCGCAGCACGTTCCGAAAGACCTTCATGCGCAGATTCATCGTCACGTTCTCGCCCGACAGACCGAAGAAGTACGACTGCAACAAGGCGCGAGCAGCGGCACTCACGGGCTCGCGCCCGTCTTAGAATATGAGCCGTAGGTACCGAGAAGATCCAGGTGACGCATTCGATGATGCCCAACATGACGAACATCAGCGACCAGAAGATCGCACCCGACCTCAGCTCCTCGCCGCGTTTCGAGAACGTCTGCAGCGGTCGTCATATAGAAGTTTGACTCAGACCCAGCAAATCGCTCTGTTCCATGGTCCACCAACCGAGAAGATCTCTCCATAGAAGTAGGCGAAGGCGGGCATGACGGCGCCGCGCAGAGTGCCGCAGACCATGGAGATGACGATGGGACACCACTGGCCGCGCGCCTCGCGCAGAATCTCTCGCAGGTTCGACACCGTACCACCTTCGAGTGGCAGCCAGGCAGTCGCACGTCGCAACGCGCGCAACACCGCTACGGCATACCCTCCTCTGCGAGCTCCATCTTCAGCTTTTCAACTTCCGTTTCCGGCTTGCTTAGCAGACGCGCCGTAGGCTGTCTGGTCGCTGCAATGTCTGCGGTTGTCTTCAGCGAGGTAGGGGGGGGGGTGGGCAGCACGTACGCGATCCACTGAAGTCGGAGGTGACGGAACCGCGGTCGGACTGGCGATGGGTGCGAGAGCCGCTGCCCCGACTGCGCGGCCGGTGGCGCGGCTTGGGAGCGCCTTCGCCGTCGACGCTCGTGCCGCTGTCGTCGTCCGGGTCTGCGGGGGCAACGCGACGTCTTCGCGCCCGCCAGGCGGCCACAACGAGGGAGGGGGCGGACGGACGGACACGCGCACCCTTCTCGCTGTCGTCACTGAGGTCGGCGCTCGCGTAGCCCGAGCCTTCGTGCGTGAACGTCTGGTCCGTGACGAGCGCGTAGTAGAGGCCCTTGAGGTTCATGAGCTCGATGTGGTTGCCCACTTCCTTGACGAGGCCGCCCTCCAACGCGATGATCTTGTCCGCCTTGCGAATGGTCGACAACCGGTGCGCCACGATGATCGTCGTCCGGCCACTCTGCGCCTGAAGGAAGGAGTCTTGGAGCCGGTTTCAGTGGGTGGGCTTCGAAAGAGAGCCCCGTTGCCTGCCTTCTCGAGCGCGTCCTGGACCGCGCCCTCCGACTCGGCGTCGAGAGCGGACGTCGCCTCGTCCAGCAGCAGGATGCAGGGGTCGCGGACGATGGTGCGCGCGATCGCGATCCGCTGCTTCTGGCCGCCCGACAGCTGCGCGCCGCGCTCTCCAACACTCGTCTTGTAGCCCTGAAGAACAACAACAACAACATATCTATGTGCTCAGGCAGACCCATGGGGGGGGAGGGAGGGGGCTGTGACCTCAGGCAGCTGCGAGACGAAGTCGTGCGCGTTGGCGAGCTTGCAGGCGCGGACGAGGTCCTGATGCGACGCGTTGGGATTGCCGAAGCGGAGGTTCTCCTCGACGGTGGCGTCGAAGAGGACGGGCTCCTGCGAGAAGACGCCCACCAGCTGGCGCAGGCCGCGCAGCTGCAGCTCCGCCAGCGGGCGGTCGTCCACCAGCACCTGCAGCAACCCACTCGACTCCGTTTCACCACGTGGGCCCCTTCCGCAAGCGCAGTCGTCAACGCGCCTGCCCGGAATGTGGATCGTAGAAGCGCATGATGAGCTTGACCACGGTGCTCTTGCCACTGCCGCTGGGACCCACCAACGCGACCGTCTCGCCAGCGTTCACCGTTAAGCTCAAGCCGCCCAGCACCTGCAAGCACGCGACACTTGTCGGAGTGGAGCAACATTGAGGGGGGGGGGGGGGCCGGAGAAGAGACTAGCCGTCGTGTCCTTTCTGGTGGGGTAGGCGAAGTGGACGTCGCGGAACTCGACTTTGCCCAGCGGCTCGCTGAGCACCACGCCCTCCTCGTCATAGGGGTCGATGGTGGGTTTCTGCAAGGGTTGGGCGATGGGACGCGCAGTCGACGAGTTGGCATACGAACCCTGTCGATGATCTCAAAGATGGCGTGAGCGGCGCCTTTGGCGGTGCCGATTAAAGCGATGCTGGGACCCGCGTTGCCCAGAGCGAAGGAACCCATCATCACGGCGAAGAACACCTAACAGCCAATGAATGCGCTCTCAAATGCGCCGAAAGCAATGCGGGTCGGAAACCGCACCGTAAAGACGGTGCCCCGTTCGATATCGCCCGAGAGGATCAACGTTGAGCCATACCTGGGGGTGGACGCCACACCAGTCATAGGCGCGTGCCAACAAACGCTAGTTGCTCACCAGAAGGCGAGTCCGTACGCGCTGAACATGATCAGAAAGACGAGGCCGAAACCCAAGCCGTTGAGAAGCGACTTCATGATGCCCTCCTTCTTGCCGCTGGCGAGCGCCGCCTCGTAGCTGAATAAGCGACGGAGAGACATCGACTTGGGGGGGGGGGGGTTTGTCGAGTGCGGACCGCGTGCACTCCCGCTGCTGCCCGTTGAAGGCGATGACGGTGCGAATGCAGGACAGCACTTCCTCGGCGATTGCGCCAGCCACCGCGTACTTGTCCTGCTCTCGCTTCGCGGCGTTCGCGATCATCTGACATGGCGATGCTATGATAGGCGAGCGTCCGAGGCTGGGGGGGGGGGGGGTGGGGGGCCCGTGCCGATGAAGGCGGCTGAGAGTGCGAGGAGGGGCGCCATGGCGATCATGACCAGCGTCATCTTCCAGCTGTAGGCGAAGGCGACGACGAAGCCGGAGAGGAACTGCGCCACGTACATAATGAGCAGGCCGAACTTGTCGCCGATGCCCTCCTTGATGCGCTCCAGGTTGCTGAAGAACCAGACACCTCTTCTCTCCTCTCCTAGCCACCACAACTGGCTCACGGTCTCGCACTGACTCTGAGAGCTGGGACGTGAGCGTGCCGCTCTGGTTGGCGTCGAACCAGGCGATGTCCTGTCGGAGAATCGCTCGAAAGAACTCCCGGCGGATCTTGACGACCTGGCGTTCGCAGGTCGCGATCCAGATGGTCACCTATCGAGAAAGGGGCGCGAGCGGCGTCAGCACCGTCACGCCACCCACCATTCACCAACCATGATATATCCCGAGATCAAGATGACCACGCCCAGGTAGAGGAACTGCATGCAGTTCTCGACGATCTTGTCGTAGAAAGCCTGCTTGCCCAGCGCTTCCAGGTTCACGTCGACCGACAGGTCCGTCCAGGCGCCCGCGCTGAAGTTGCTGTCGCCGAACGTCTAAAGGGCCGCTACTGGCGCGTCGGGTCGAGAGCGCGGTCGCTGGCCCGCGTGCCTGGAGCGTGCTCTCGGCGCCGATGAAGCTGTTGGACATGCCGCCGAAGATGACGGACATGGCGGGCCAGCCGGCGCCGGACGCCACCGACGTCAGGATGCCCGCCAGCAGCAGCAGCCGGTCGCCCCAGGTCGCGTAACGGAACTGAGCCGACCACAAGTTCCCTCACTGACGACATGGGAAGAAAGAACTGCAACGAAGCAACGAACCAACTGCAGGACGGAGACGGTCGCCTTCGCGTCCGTCTTCGACGACGACTTCTTCGAGCCATCGACAATGGCCACATTGTCGTTCCTGAACCAGACTGCGTCTGTAGAATGTAAGCACACGATTACTGCGACTTCAACATTAACACACCTACCAAGGGATCTCCAACTCCTCTTTAGACTTCATGATAAACAGCAAAAAATTGGGTTGTTCGTCAAGGAAAAGTTTCGATCCTAGTCCCAAGCTCAAGATTCATTGACAAATACTGTAGCTCCTTTTGACTTATTTGCATACATGTTTATTTGTACATGATACATATTTGCATAAAGTTTTTATTGTAGGTTTTTTATTCGAATGTGGCAGGTTTGTTGAGTGTTTGTAGTGCCAAGCATGGACACTCAGTCGTAGTCTCTGCAACTGATGCCTCGCCTGCAGCCGTCGTCAGGACGGGCTCTAGGGAAGAAGTGGTAGGTTTGGCGAACGATAGCAGTTTCTTCCTAAGCTTGCGTATGAGCAAACAAACCACCAAGAAAGTACGAACCCCTTTGGCAGTAATTCGATCTCTTCTTTTTTGGTAACGGCTTCCATTTCTGACGCGTTGTTTCAGCGTTGTAAAAATGGTTGTCAACTCCAAGGTTTTCCTATGAATAATGCGCCGCGAGGGCGCACTCTGATGAACGGGGGCAGTGGCAGGCAGACGAGAGCGGTCGCGTCGCCACTCCGTCAAACGGCGTCGACTGGAACACCTTTTGTCTCTTCACGTGAGTTTCTCCGCTGCGAGTGCGAGGTGCACTGAGGAGGCTGACAAAGTTGAGGTTGCCTTTGTCCGCTCACGTGGCCGATGACGAGGAAGGAACTGGCTCTGCGATCAGCGGCTGCTCGCCCGTCGTGAGAAGTCTGCGCCGCCCAGGGACGCCCACAGCACAGTTAGAGGCGACGGCGAGAGCTCCTATTGCAGCTGCGTCCTTCGCCCGCTGCTGCTTGCCCGCTCGCCATGGCTGCTCCTTCCTCCCTCCGCCTTTCAGTCCCCTCCGCCTTTCAGTCCCCTCCGCTCCATCGCTTCGCCCCGCCTCTCGCCGATCGATAACGACAAAGCATCGGTCGTCCTCCCTTCCATGAACGCTATTTACGTGCCACGACTTTTTTAATATTGGCCTCGTCTCATCAACTTATTGGGACTTAACTTCACCCTCAGCCAGCAAGAAGAAAATCGACACGGGTTCAAGCGCCTCATGAGGCGCATCGTTGACTGTGTATCAGAATTGAGTGGGTGGTACTTGCTGGCGCACCTACGGTGGAAAAACCCAATTTGAAAACTGAATTGCCACTAGTCATTGGTGCCATTTTTAGAAGGGAACCAACCTTTCTTACCATTGCGCAACCAGAAAATCAGCTTACTCCCAATCGGATCCGTATTGCTTTCGGACCGCTTCAGTGTGAAGTAGCGATTGTCTCTCATTTGCCATAGATCGCAGTCGTATGGATAAGAAGTGTCTGTTCACTCAATTAATGGAATGGACTTCAGGTTGTTGAAAACAGAATAGCCATTGCACAGTGAACCAACGGTGTACACTTCACGTGTGCTCGGTTCGCCCATACATACTTGTTTGACACTACTAGCTTCTAACGCATAGCTTGCTCTGCTTATCGCGAAGTTGGTCTCGAGTTCCTTTGGGCATGAGTTTCTATATGGTACACACGTGCTGTTAACGCAACAATCGAAAAATCCAGCGAATTCGGTTATTTACTGGAGCTAGAAATAGAGCGATTGCGTTGTTACTTACTTGTCCAACATACACACACTTAAGACAGCTTTTGAACACATTGTACACGTACGGGAACCGTTCCATATCGGAGGATCCATTTCTTACACACTGTGTATATCTTGGTTGTGCATCAAACTCTATGACGAGGGTTTGCAGCGCACAGGGCGATCCACAACAACGTATTCATCAGCAAAGCTGCATCATCCTGGGACGCCTCACTAACGTTTCAACTAACGAACGGGACAGCACAGGCATCACATGTGTGCTTTCGGTACGATTGTCGGACATTCCACATTGCAATGTCAGCGCTGATTCTAGCGGATAACCTGGCAGAAGTTTAGACAATCCTGCTGAAAACGGAACCGCCGTGACAGTTGTCGCCCCTGCTCTCCCTGCGTTGCCCCAGCTCTTTCCAGTTCTGGAGTACATAATGCTTCATTTGAAATAATAAAGTGCTGTGCTGCTTTGCTTTGTTTTGTTAACTAAGTTGGTTGAAGCCTGCGAGGGTACAAAGATGTGCCGAAATCAGCAGTACTGCTCAGTAGAGTCGAACAATGAATAGGTCGCTGTCAGTGTCCACGTCCTCGAAAAAATGAACCGCGTCTGCCCACCGGACTCCCCGCCATGAGCGTCTGCTTCTACTTCTCTCCTATGCCATGGGTTGCGCATTTGAATTGTACATGTCGTTAACTCCGTGTACCCGTATAATCGATAATTAAATGACCAGCAGGCTGTAGGGACCACACCACATCGTTACACCATCGCAAACCCATTTTTCTTTTTCCAACTTTTTCAACTTGAGGATCGAGGATGGAGCTTACCCGACCGGTGACCGCGGCTGCGTGCGCAACGACAATAGTGAGAATGTATAACACTGACACTGTAAACATTGTACCCGCCAATACGATGCTTGCTCGCGACGTCTCTCCAGGGATACTTTTTTTGTTACAACTGAGATCATACTTCAGAGGGTCAAACTGCGCGTGGCGCACGGGGTGATGATGAGCGAGGGCGCCGCCGCCTGAGCGTGAAACCGGCGCGGCGGTCGCTGTCCACTACGGACGGTGGCTGCCGCCTGAAGATCGCGCTCTGGCGCTTCGGCGGTCGAGCTGGGCGGTTGGTGCTTTCTGAGCGACCAACCAACCTATTAAAAAGAACTAAACATCGAGTAACTATTGTCACTAACTAACTATAGTTACATCGAGAGTCACTGTAGTGTAGAGTAGCGGGAGTACCGCAATACCTGCAATACTGTATATCAATGCACCACGCAGCACACGCATGTAGCAGGTAGTATTTTTACATGACGGGAACACGAAATTTCACAATAGTAATTACGAGCGCCGATCGTGAAGTTTCGGTAGTGTGCATCCGTTGACGACAACGACGACGCGTACCTCACTTCATTCGCAGCAATGCCTGTCGAGCCCAGCGGTACAACGGGTGCGTCGTGTATCAGCAGTAAAGACTGGTCGCTTATGCAAAGGACACCTTCTTCATGTCGAGGTAGGGCCGCAGGGCGCGCACGAAGGCGCCAAACTCGACGACCGGCTGCGCGTCGGCTCGCTGGGCCGGCGGGAACCAGGGCAGCGCGTCCGGGCGCTTGTAAAGGCGTGCGGCGTCCGGCTTGCGCATGAGCTCGTCGCTGACGTAGTCCTGCAGCACCTGCTTGACCAGAGCGCGCGTCAGCCGCACCTCCACTCCGTCCACAGCCGAGCGGAGCTTCGCCGACGCCGCCAGCAAGTCCAGTTGCTCCTCGGCCGAGTCGACCGCCGCCACGAGCCAGCCCAAAGCCGTGTCGTCGCTCTGAGTGTCGATGTCGTCGGAGCGCCGCAGAGTCGACAGCGCTTCGACAAATTCTTTGATCTTGACGACGTTGCCGCGCATCGAAGTGGCGGGCAGGCCGGGCGAGTCGAGCTGGCTGGAGGAGCTTCTGTCGCTGGCCGAGCCCGCGTCGTCTCTCTTCGGCCAGTCGTCGTCGTCGTCGGGCAACTGCGGATCCTTTCCACTCATCTCTCGCACGCTCTTCGGCGACACGGGCGTGCGGTCGAGCTCGACCGCCTCGACCTCGCAGGGCGGCGAGAAGCAGAGCGAGTCGCGGTACTCGTCGATGTACTTGCAGCCGACGTCAATGCCGCGCCGAGCCCACGTCTTGCTGATCTTCTGGTGGTACTCCTTGGTGTTGGGGTGCGGCTTGCGCGACCGCGACCGTCGACTCGCGCCGTCGCGGCCGCGCCTCGTCCTGCTGCGGCGCCGGCGGCCCTGCGACGACCGTGACGACGCCCCACGTCGCCGCGAAGTGGAGGAGTCGATCCTCGACGACGCGATCGGCCTCTCCAACGCATCCACTCGTGCTCCTGGGCCGCTGTTCGTCTTTTGCAACTTCGCTCGGCTCGTCTCTACGGCTTGATTTCTGGAATCCCTCGAAATCCCCGGCTGGTCCGTCGACGTTGAACTGGCGACGGTTGGCCCTGATTTCTTCTTCTCTGCTGCTTTCAAATTCGTCGTCGCCGGCAAGATCATTCTCCCCGGCTGAGGAGTTGGATTCATTCTTCTGACGTATGCTGTCTGCTTTTGCTGCCCGCCGGAGATGTCGCGACCGGTCGTGCTGCGGGAGGAGCTTGAGGAACTGAGCGAAGACGTGGGCGTACTCGGCACGCGTCCTCTCTGCATTGTCGCCGCCGACGCGCCTCGACCACGACCGGGCAGTCCCGCGGCTGCGGAGTCCGACGGCGCGCGGCCATTCGAGGTGGAGCGAGCGCCGGCAGTCCGCTGCTCGGCCGGCTGGCTGCTGCCGCTTCTTTCTCGTGGCTTGCGGATGCGACGCAGCGCACGCTTCAGAGCGCCTTCCTTCTTCTGGGACATCGACGCTCCAGTGCTGCGCGCTTGCGCTTCTCTCGATGCTGGCATCGCCATCTCATTCATGCGGATCCCTTGCCTCGGCGCGAACATAGAACTCGTTTAACTTACATTCCTAGTACTAGAGTATTAATTCAAACCGTATAAATCTTTTGGTACGCTCAAACGAGACCTTAGATTTGCTAAATGACAATGGAATTCTAAAACTTTCAATTACAAGTTTTCAAGCAAACGTTCGTCACGTACATGTAGCCGTACGTACTCAGTTTCAAAGTGTACTGGAAATGCAACTGCGACGAATGTACCGTATTTTTGCACATGTTTTGTTTTTTGCGCATGCGAGTTTGAATGACACGAATCACAGAATCATTTCACCGCATAGGTACATTACGTGCACATAAAGAGGTGCAACTTGGATAGACTAAGAAAGGCTACACCGCCAAGCTTTCCCGTTGCCGTCCGTCTGACTGACTCGGTGTGTGACAGATGAAGAAGGATGCTTCGTGGACGGGTGGGAAAGTGCACGGCTCCGGCGGCCTTGGCGACGCGTTGGCATCGAGCCAGGCCGCCTTACTCGCCGCGCTAGGCAGAGACGCAGTCGCCTTCGCTGGCAGAAAGACGCGCGGAAGAAGGCAAGAGAAAGCGAAGGCGTCCGTCAGCTTCACTGCGCCCGTCAGCTTCACTGCGCTGCCGACGCCCGCCGCCGCCGCCGCCGCCGTTGCGTTGCCAAGCGCCGCGTCGAGGAGCGAGGCCGTCGCTTCTGTTGTCGTCTGTGTGGGTGGGGCCAGGGGGGGGGGGGGAGACGCGCTAGAAAGGAAAGCCGCCAGCCGGAAGTCCTCAGCGGCGCACCAACAGCGGCGGTCGGAATGGACGCAGCGGGATGGGAGTCGTCTTTCGTCGACGACGCCGGAGCGGACGCCGCCGCAGCCGTCGGGGCCTACTCTCTTGCCGAGATCGCAGGCCGAGGCCGCCTAGCGGCGCCAGCCGGCGCCGCCGTCAATGAATGGAAGCGGCGCTTAAGCGACGCCGTTGACGACGTCGAAGCCCGCTTCACCAACCGGCGCGTCGGCAACAGTTTGTCGCGTAATCAGAGTATTCGTTTACTCCGCCGATGACAGTCGCTTTCCGGTGCGCGCGTGTGGCTTGCGAGCAAGTGTTCCCGGCCACACCGCATGTACATCTAAACTGACTATGACCGTGACTGCGGTGCTGCTCGTTCCGTTTTTGGGAGTGGCGCAAAGGACAACAAATGTTACGTAATGTATGTAGCTTTTCGTCTCCAGGTCACGCGCGATCTGTTCGGCGTATATTTCTGCTGGAACTGACGTTGTTAGTGCTCGTACTTCCTCGGGCAGTGCCATAATCTCGTCTCAACGCTCTGCATGTGCGCTAACGTTGTGTGGGAGCTAAATTATGCGTATCAGAAGGCGCTTGCGCGTTTGCCATGCGGTTCCGCAGTTGTTTTTCTTCGCCCTTGAAGGCGGGATCTGTTTCATTCTATTCGCTCGCCCTTATCTTCCTTCTCGCTCTCTGTGGGCTCTCCATACAGTCCATGAAATCGCCCCCTTCTTTCTCACGGTCGGATACCGCAGGTTGGTTTTTTATTCGTTGCGTCAACAACGTGCGCCGAGACAGCCCAACACAGCCATTGGGTCATGCAAAAGACACTGCACTGCAACGCTAGACGGGAGTGAGCGCGCGGGGCGCATTCGAGGCCAAATTCCGTAGAACAACTTCGCGACCGTACGTCACGCAGTCGCGATCAGCGCCGCGCCAGCGCCGCCAGTTGTCGGCGAGCTGAGTGACAAGGAGACCCACCCGTCTGGCCTTGTTGCTTGACATATACCATAGTACGAATGAACATCCGCCTGGACCAACAGGAAGTTGCGTGTACCATGACAACGGCAGGTCTACATTCGACGCTGCAACTTTCCACATAGTAGTATTGTATGTGACACGCTCTCTCAAGCCTCTGGCCGTCTGCGTAAACGAGCAGAACTGGGTAAGAGGCGGGCGTGGTTGTGTTAACGCGCACTCCTTCGCCGCTCGCTTCTTCGTCAAGGCAACGTAGCGGCTGTCGGCAGACGTTGCACCGTTGTAATTGTAAGACAAACTTGGCGCGGTGCGCAATTCAATCCGTACACGTGAACCGGGCCTCTGCTGGCGTCGACGTTGGTGACGTCGACGCAGCGCCACACGTGCCAGCGTGCTCGTGTGCGTCCGGCTGTACGCGCGACGTGCCCTCTAAGCCTGACCCACTTGCTGGCTCGCTCGTGTGCCAGCTGCGGCCATACGCCAGCCACTTGGCAAAGCTCCAGCAGCGTCTGGCTGCCCTTCGCTCGTTCTTCCGCTACCGACGCGCACAGTAGCTAGCTACCGGAAAGCTGGCTGTCTTAGCCTAGTTGTCATTCCTCTCACCGGCGCCGCATACCGCCAAGTCGGTCTCCATGAATCAAGCCTATCTTGTGTTTTTTTCGTTTCGCCGTTATGTGCACCCGCTTGTTTTCCTCTCTGGCACGGCCAGACGGCAGCGTCCTTTCGAGCTTTGCTCGCCTTTCGTTATCGCACGGCGTCGCAACTACTCTTTTTCTTTCTCTCAGGATTGCTACTTCCGCCTGACCACGCCGTAAATAAACAGTCTCCCTCAAGCTCTCACTGTAGCTTAGTTATATCTGCAGATGAGCACATACCTACTATGTGCCTATATACCTCACGTCTCTGAAGCGGGTGTCTGCTTTTTGGCTGCTTCAGTTGAGGCGTCGCACTCCTTTTGCACTCAAAGAACGACGATGAACTCGCCAACGCTTCTTTGCAAGCTCATCAGTTCTTGAGGGTACCTTTCGCAACTGCGTCGACGACGTCGTGCTGCTGCTGCTGCTCACTCTGACGGCGCTGCCGGCTTTAATTGGCGTGGCAGTGGGCCGCATAGGCCGCTAGATCGGATTCACAGAGAAGCGAGCTACCGACAACCGTCGGCGCAGTTGAAGAAATAAAAGCGAAGGCAAGCCGCCGACGAGCAATAAGCGGCCGGCTGGCGCATGACGCCGCCGCCGAGGATGCCATTGAGTCGGGTGCGCAGCGGCCAAGCGAGCGCGTCGAGATTCATAATAAGCGGCCGCTGCTGTCGGCGCGCACCCTGGCAAAGAGACGGAGAGCCTTGCTTCCCCTGGCTGCTGTTGCTGCGGCATCGCTTCCACCGCGATCGAGTTCAATCAGTGCGAGTGTTAAACGATCGCATTCTTGTGTATCGAAAAATGGCGCTCGCTCTCGGCCAGTTTTCTGGCAAGACTAGGTTGTCGGTAGTAGTAGTAGTAGCCTAGCGGGGATCTGTGGCGAGTGAGCTGCTGTTAGTCTCGAGTGTTGTTAGTTCCTGCTCGAGTGAGCTAATCTGTTAGACAGGTAGTCAAGGCGTCGTCGCTGTCGCCGCCTCTCATAGAATCTGCACAGCAGCAGGCTTGCTGGTGAACGTGTCTGGGCTGGTCAGCGTCGAGGCATGACTGGACGAATCGAGGACCTGCTCGCCGACGCCAACTCGGCATCCGCCCAAGGCAGAATTGACGGCGACGGCCTCTACAGCCAGGCGGAGGTGCCAGCTGACGAAGCCGACGACGTCGACGCGGCTCCTCGACGGCTCTCGCTGTCGATTCCCACTGAAAATGGCGGAGTTCGGCAGGTATAAATGGAGAGTTACATTGTATATGAATCTTTGGGCTCTTGGTGCTCGTTTGCCCGCGATAAACGAACATCGGATTCCTTTCCATTACGGAAGCGATTCCAGGTGGACGTCGAGCCGCTCGACAACGGCCAGCAGCTTCTCGGTGTCACAACGGGCCGATCGGTGACGTTCTCCGACGAAGGCAGCACAATAGCCATTGAAAAGCTGGACAAACAGGCGAAAAGGAGGTTGGAAACCACACCCTCTTCCGGCTAAATGTCGGAGAACGAGCGGATGGTCCGTTCGAGGCTGGACTCCGAAGCGGAGGCGGAGTTGCCCCAGCGAGAGGGCTGGGACAACAAGGTCCAGTTCCTGCTGGGCGTCACCTCGTACGCGGTGGGTCTGGGCAACGTGTGGCGCTTTCCCTACCTCTGCCAAGAATATGGCGGCGGTGAGGAGCGTGACTGCTGAGGCACTGCGAAGTGGACGTTGCGCGAGGTCGCGACGCAGGCGCCTTCCTCATTCCCTACGTGGTGATGCTGTTCGTGCTGGGCGCTCCGCTCTTTCTCCTCGAGATGGGCATGGGCCAGCGCCTCCGTGTCGGCCCCATCGGCCTCTGGAACGCCGTCCACCCCTACATGGGCGGCGTCGGCATCTCGAGCGCCGTCATCAGCTTTCTCGTCGCCCTCTACTACAACGTCATCATCACCTGGTGCCTCTTTTACTTCTACGGCTCGTTCACTCTGGGCGATCTGCCTTGGAAGGTTGAGAGCCGACTCGGTCGAATCGCGCGCCAAGTTTACAGTCTCGTGCTCCGTTGCAGTCGTGTCCGTCCGAGGTGTCCGCAAATGGGACGACAGGTCCTGTGGAGGAGTGCGTCAAGAGCTCCGAGACCTCCTACTACTGGTACCGAGTCGTCATCGACACAACCGGCTCGGTTGAGGATCTGGGCGGACTGAACCTCAAGATGGTGCTGTGCCTCGTCATCGCCTGGATTGTCGTCTACGCGTGCGTCATTCGAGGAATCAAGAGTTCTGGAAAGGTAGGCGCGCCCGCTTCACGCCGCCTCCTGCGCTGCGGACGTGGCCCACTGCAGGTCATGTACGTCACCGCCACCTTCCCCTACATCGTGACGACTATCTTCTTGGTGCGCGGCCTCACGTTGCCCGGCGCATTCACCGGCATCAAGTACATGATCACTCCTGAGGTGCGCTAGCCAATGGCGCGAAGACTAAGAGCAAACCAAAACCAAACAAAGGACAGATTTAGATCCACAGGCTAATGGAACCGATTGTATGGCTGGAGGCGTCCTCACAGATTTTCTTCTCCATGGGTTTGGCGTTCGGAGGTGGGTGCGTTTCACTGAACGCATGGTCTGTCGAGCCAGGAGGACGGCCGTGTCTCAGGTTTGATCGCCTTCTCATCGTACAACCCAATCAAGAACAACGTCAAGAAGGACGTCGTCTTGCTGTCTGCGGCGAATCTGATCACTTCGCTCTACACGGCGCTGGCCATCTTCTCCGTGCTCGGCTACAAGGGCGTCATGAACGAGGAGAAGTGCATCGCGAGGTCGCTGCGCTGCTCGTGGCCGGCAGCCGGCGACGTCGTCGCTCCGGTCCTCCTTCAGGAACGTCGAGGCGATGTACGCCGCCTTCCCCGGCGCCCGCGGCCCGGGCAAGAACATGACCGTGGCCCAGTACAAGGCCTACAGTCAGTTCAACTTCTCCAACACGCCCTTTCACGGATTCGTGCCGCCAAACGACTGCGACCTTAACGCGATTATCAAGGAGGCGAGCGAGCCAGCCGCGCCAGGCCCACGTAGGCCGGTTGTGGACCAGAGTCGCTTCCAGGCGGCGCAGGGTACCGGTCTGGCGTTCATCGTGTTCGCCCAGGCGATCGTCGAGTTCCCCATCTCGCCGCTCTGGGCGGTCATGTTCTTTCTGATGCTGCTCATGCTGGGCCTCGGCTCGATGTTCGGCACGCTCGAGGGCGTCATCACCTCCCTGCACGACCTCCGTCTCTTTCCTTGGCTCAAGAAGCCCATCCTCACCGGTGAGGATTCTGTTGAGCTGCTGGCGCTTTGCGGATGAGCCATTCGTGCAGGCCTCATCTGCCTCGTGTCTGCCTTCGTCGGCACGCTGTTCGTGACGCGCGCCGGCGAGTACTACGTCGACCTCTTCAACAAGTTCGCCGGCAGCTACGGACTAATGGCCGTCGCCTTCTTTGAAGTCATTGGCGTTGTTTACGTCTACGGTTGGAGAAGGTGAGCTGCAGCGCTGCGGCGACACCCTTCCCAGCGACAGCGCAACGGACACACGCACATGGCGTACGGATCGTTGTGCGTGTTCTCAGATTTTGTGACGACATCCGCTACATGACGGGCGAGTACCCGGGCTTCTACTGGCAGTGGACCTGGAGATTCGCCTGTCCCGTCCTCATGTTCGGCTTGTTCGCCGCCAGCGTCTTCACGACAATGCGGCAAACGCCTTCCTACAGTGCCTATGTCCAGGAAGAGGTCGTCGCTGCAGCGGCGGCGCGCCTCCGTCAACACACAGCTCCGTTCTAGGCAAAGACAGTCAAAAGAGAGTACCCAACCTGGGCACTCTTTTTCGCTGGAACTCTAGTTGTTGGCACGATGGCTCCGGTGCCATTCGTCTGGTTTGTTCGCAAGTTCAAGATTATGAAGTTCGAGTACGACCCAACCCAACAGGTCGGTCTCGGCTCGGCTCGGAGGCAGTTGACGCTGCGGTTGAATTGGGCGACTGAGTTGACTGTTTTGTAGCCGGCGAAACGCTTGGGGGCGTCCGTGTCGACGGAGGGCATGCTGGACCCGCACAAGGCCAGCTTTCACCGCATTGACTCGGGTGGCTCGACCGGAAGTGAAATGACGGCGGTGGGACGAACGTTGAGCGACGATGTCGGGCCCGAGAACGGCGCAGAACGGTCGGGGCGTGACGGCGTGGGCAAGCGGTCACACATCGCCTAGCGGCAGCGTCGGCGTCGCGCCGCATTCGCACTGCCTCTCTTCGCAGGGCGCAGCTCACGATGATGCAGCCCAACAACGGCTGTCGCGTTTCTGTTTCGGTTGCTGACTTGGTGGCAGTCGAGTTTCGCTAGGCTGTCACGGTTCACCTCTCGCGGGCGCGTCCGGTCTGCAACCGGTGTTGGCAGAAGCGTGCGCTCAGCGTTGCGTCGAAGACGCAATCCCCAGGCCACTCCGGTTGCTTCGTTCCTTGCTGCTGGAGTCGCGAATCGTTGTGTAGATATTGTACACACTGTTGTTGGGCTCAACCATTCTATACCAAGACACGGTCGTGTACACATGTCCTCGACAGCTGCCTCGCCGTGGCGCGTCTCTTCTGTCCGCGTCCGCAGAGAACCCAGAGAGCGCCGTACCGAATACGTTTACGATGCTTCCCCGTGCACCATTGGCCGCGTTTCTTCTCCGGTGCGTTCGCTCGTTCACGTTGATCCACGCAAGCTTCGCCCTCGGCACCTTTGGCTGCGGCACCCTTCCGCTCGCCCACGCAGCTCTTATTCTCCAAAGGTCAATCCACTAAGGTGGTGTCTGCGTCACTGCGGGCGGAAGGGTCCGTGTCTAACGGCGCGTTGTTGTCCAAGAGCTACCACGACCGGCGGTGACGCCAAACGAGTGCGATTTTAGGAGTTTCTTTCAGTTTCTGTGTCAGTCGATGCAAGGGTTGCGATTGTTGGAGGTTGTGTCCACTGCAGAGAGTAGCAACAATGTATAATTCAGAGGAGGAAAGTGCGATTGATTAGACAACGTAGTGTTTACTTGTTTGCCGGTCGCCACAGACACACGCACGCACAGTTTGCCTACATTGGTGTCTGTCTCCCTGGTGAAGTGGACACCCCCCCCCCCCCTCCAATAAGAGTGCCCCAACCAAGGAGTAGTTGAAAGCATAGTGCACAGGGGCACTGTTGGAGGATTACGGTATAAACCAGCGAAGCATTTCAATTGTGCACCGGCAGTACTACCGTACGCGGTACACCGTACAGGCCGTTTCAAAACTCCTGCGGCGGCGCCCAGGAATCGGCCTTATGAATCGAAGCGCAGCGATTCGGCAATGCGAACGTTATTGCCGTTTCCGTGTGCTCTCAACACCAAGTAAAATCGCCATCAGAACACGGGTGACCACTCACGGCGGGCGGTTTACTTCTTAGTCAAGAGACAAGCACAGTGAACCAACAGAGAGTTGTGCGTTAGAAGGAAGGCACGAGTGGCGATGATGGGGGCGGTGGCGGTGGGTGCGCGACGGCGGGCGGCGAAGAGGAGGGTCAGCAACTCTGCGCGGGTAGAACGCAGCGCTCGCCGCTCAGCATCTTCGACACGTCCATGAGCTGGCCTTTGCAGCGCATCTCGAGGAACACCGAGCTCTCCGTGCCCGTGCAGTTCAGTCTGAAGCAAGCACGCGCCAGATGCCAACTACCTTTACAAGATCCGCGTACAAGTTATGTTCCAAGGAGCCACTCCCCCAACTTAAAATGACCGCCCAAGGTAGAGTGTACCATGAAAACGTGTGTTGAGTGCCACAGGCGCTCATTGGGGCACCTATATCACACACACACACACACACACACACACACACACACACACACACACACACACACACACACACACACACACACACACACACACACACACACACACACACACACACACACACACACGTAAGTACGAACCTTCTCGCAATCGGCTCCCCCTTCTTGACGGCCTTGCCGAGCGCCGAGCCTTTGAGAAATTTGGCGTTGTAGACCTTTACCTCCCAGTCTGGAACAAAGGTCTGGCTGCGTGCGCTGGGAGCATCTAAGGTTTGCTGGTCACGCGTCACACCTGCGTAGTGGTCGACGCCACGGACGACGACAGCCTCGTTATCGCAGCCGTTGTAGCCCTGACGGGTGCCGTTGGCGCCGTTGTACCAGCGCACGCGGCCAACGAACTAGATTGAGCGGAGGAGGAAGGCTGATCATGGTTGTAATAGGTGCTGGCTGGGCGCTGAGAGACGCGAGTGGCGCACCTCGCCGTCGATAGGCGAATAGATGTGGGGCAGACGCGGCTGGCCGACGAGCGTGACGCCCGCCCTGCTGGTGGGGCGGACGTCGGCGCAGCGGAGCTCGAAGCCGCGCACGCCGCCCCATCGCGCGTCGTACTTGAAGTTGGCGCCCAGCAGCGCGTTGCCCGCGTTCGACTCGCACACGACGCCCGTGCAGCGGCCTCGAAGCGCTCGTCCATTGCACGCACGACGCGACGTTCTAGATACCTACTCTCTGCTTGACGGAATCGACTCACAATTCTCGTCGAGCAGCTGCGAGGGGTCGACGTCTTGCTTAGTGACACCGCTTCCCTTCGTGAGTCGGAAGCGGACGTATTGGCTCATGCCACGGGGCGCTTCGTTAAAGCAGTCGATCGCGAACGACTTGCCCACCGGATCACCGGCCTTCACCTCGCCGTACACAATCTCTTCGGGATCAAGCGGGCCGAGCAAGGCGCGATAGCCTGCAAGAACGCAGGACTCGCGGGCGCTGATCAAGGTGCGCTCCGAGGAGAGCCGACCTTGCCAAACGCCCGTGCCCTCGATCTGGACGCCGTGGTCGGCACATTCCCTGCTTTTGATGCGAGACCAGGGACGCCAGTGGCTCACGAGTCCTAGAAGTCGTAGCGTAGGCGGGCAGGCAGACAACGCGACGTAGGCTCACCGTCGAATGGGGCGAGAATGTCGGCGCCGACGTGGCAGGAGAGGTCGACGGCCGGCACGTGTCCCAGCTGCCAGCGCTCGCCGTTGTAGCGGCCGCAGTAAAGACGCCCGTTAACGCTTTCGCAGTCGAGAATCCGGTTGCTCGTCGCGCCTCCCACGAGCGTGCCCAGGCAGGCCCTGCCCTCTGCGTCGCACGGAAGGGCACTTCGCTCCATGGCGGCACAAGACAAAAAACACCGAGCTCTCTCACCCGCCCCAGCGGTCGCACCGATGACCACAATGGCAAAGAGTAGCGCTTGCACCATAGTCTCAGGTTCACCTTTCCGGTAGTAGTGAGTCAAGTATCCGCCTTCCTCTTCTGCTATGCCCTTCTTTTATGAAACCTCTAGAGAGAGAGAGACTGTCGATCGAACGAGAGCAACGGCAGAAAGAAGCTTCGGCTTCACGTCGCGGCGAATGCAAAAGTCAGCCAGCGCAGTAAGTCGGACGGCGATAGCGGCGGAGACGGGAATGTGAGTGAGGAGAAAGCGGCGTAGCAGCATCCGTGTGGCACCGCGAATGGGCGTCGGCTAGCGGGATGACCGCGCCAGCGCAGCGGGACGGCGAACGGTGTGGGGAGGGGGAGGGAGAGGAGGCACGTAGGGCCTCAGCCGCTCCGTGGCCACGCCAACGCCGGCCAATCAATCAAAGCTCCTTCTTATCGCACTACATCCATCCCATCCCACCCCATTCCAACCACGAGCATACGCGCTCACGAAGACAGAACGGGACCTGCCTGCCATAGAACACTGCATTTAAGTTAAGGTACCCTCTCTCTCTCACACACACACACACACACACTAGACAAACCAACCAGACACTGCAGTGTGGTCGACACACCAAACCAATCCCAGTGTGGTCGACAGTAAACGATCGCAGCAATCCGCCTGCCATTCGATACTTTGAGACTCCTCTTCGCCAACTCTTGCGCAGCCATACCAGTCAGTAGCTAAACATAGCGTAGAGCAGAACACAGCCGCCTCTCCATTGTCTGCGGCCTTCTTTCTCAGTGTTTTCGTTTCTGAGAGACACCTGGCCTGGACCTCGCAGTCAACGAACGACGACCGGACTGTAGAAAGCGGAGCGACACTGACTGACTCACTTCACGACGTCGCGTAGAGCAGACCTTTCTCGCGTCGGCGATTGGCCAGAATATGCATTCGCTGATCGCTGATCGCCTATTCGCATCATCTGTCATTGTCATTCCCTGATACTTTATCGGCACTGTCGGTTAGCTGTGTTCGAGCACAAGACGCCAGCCGGCCCTGTTGGAGCCTATGCTTTTCGCATTCCCAATCACCGTGACCGATTTGCCGCATTCACCACTCGTCACTCATATTAGCAGTGACCCCTGTAAAGGGGTGTGGAAGAAAACTGCTTCGGGAAACTATTGGAGGATTTACGGTAATTCAAGAATTCCAAGAACGCCATTACAGCACTTTGACTGGCTGGTACCAATTAAAAAAATGCGCTATAACGCAATCGAATTTGCAAATCTATACTAGTCGCGCAATATCGTATTCACGCTTTGCTGCACGCAGCGGCTTTTGACTAGGTGGGGCCGCTAGCGAGTGGACGAAGGCCGAGAAGGAAACTGCTCGACGATTGGCAGCAAACGTAGCTGCTGAGGACGATCGCGTAGCGACAGCGACTCGGTGGCGGGCACGCGGGCAGACGAGTGAAAGAGCACGCCACGATCGTGCCCACGTCCAGGAGGCTGCAAAGCGTTCACTCTGCGTTTCTGCAGATGTTTTACGTATGAAACGAACGCCACATGTAGGTGCTGCCAATTTCGAGGTGGCTTTCCTTCTTCAAAGATTATTTGACACGCCTTGTTGGTGTTTGCGGCTACTTTGCTCACGGATTCTCTGCGGCGGGACAAATGGCCGTCGCGAGGCCAGTCGGCTGTGAACAGCAGCGTCCCGCATCGGCACCGACCGCCTTTTCGCATTTGTAGCCGGCTGGGCAATCGGATCCTGCTGAGCAGATCTTGCGCTTCCCAGTGAGAAGCCCGTCATGAGAGGGCACGGAGAACGGCAAGCATACTGCCTGTCGCGGACCTGTAACATTCTGGGTCACCTAGCCATATGCAAATCCATGTGCGTGTACAAACGCGGCATGTGGGCGTGTATACGCAACATACGTACGTGGTACTGTATGACTGCTGTCGCGTGGATGCACGGATACGCATCTACACTGTACATGAGCAGCTCTTTACATTTACACTACGCATCTACACGTGCGTCTGTGCACGTGCAGCTCTGCACGTGTACAGAGTGTCCTGCCCTCCTGTTGCACCTTTTGTCCAATCATAACTTGGGTATGGACTTTGCATTTGATGATGAGGACGATCGAAAATGGAGCTGGTTTGCTAAAAACCATGCTACAGTCGCCGCAATGGTTTTCTTTGTTTGACTTTGTTGAGGAGAAATTCAACTTCAAACCGACGGTTTGTTTCTTTCTCATTTTCCACTTTATAAAACTTTAACAAGAAGGTCTCGTAAGAGATTTTGGAAATGAAAATACAGTTAAACAAGATGAAACACGCAAAACTCGACTAGCAAAGGTGTAACTCCAAAACACCCTGTATACTACGCTTATACAGTACAGTGTACATGAACAGCTCTGTGCGTGTACACTATGCGGCTACACTACATGTACATGTACAGCGAACATGTACACAGCTCTGTACATGTACACTGCGTCATATACTGTGACAGTTGGGAACATTGAGCGCTGACTGCGCACAACGTGAAGTTGGTCGGACGGACCCGTGGCGTTGGTGAGCCGAGGTGCATCGCCGAGAGCTAATGCTTGAGCTCGACAGCAGAGGAATGCTCCGGAGCTGCCGATGACGCACGTGTGGGGCCCGCTGCACGCGTGGCGGTCAGCGCGCGCTGTCGCGTCGCAAGGCCGCGCCTGCCCAGTGGCCGAGTTCACTTCTGCCAGCAAGCCGAAGGGGCACTCTGAAAATTGGAGCCCAGTTGCCCATTCGATACTTGCGACCTTGCCCACCGCCCGTCTGCAGTGGCAAAGCAGTGGGGTCGCGCGCCGTTGGGAGCGAGACGGCGCAGCAGCCAAATCGGTCCAACTTGGCGATGTACTGGCAACTGAGTTCGTCAGGACAGCTAGCCCGGATCATGGGTGAGCAACGCGTCGGCAGTCTCGGGCCGCCATCACAGAACTGATTCCCTCCGACTAAGTCTTCCAGCATGCCTGCGTTCGACGATGCAAACATGGATGTCAGGGTTCCAGCAACGCATACACTCAGTCATCTTCCCTCACTTACTGCTCACTTCCTTGGTCAAGAACCGCGTCATGCGACAGCAGAAGTAGCTCTCGTGCGGCCCGTTGTAGTGACACGAGGCTGACTCCGGACACGAATGGCCGTTGAGTGGAGAGCAAGTCAAAGGTCTGCTCGTTCGTGGATCAAGGTATGGGATGAAGTCCGCTTGTAGACACGTACCTGAGACAGTCGCGCCTCGCGGCCTCAACCAACCAATCAGAAAACACACCATCATTGCGCGCTCCACAGCAAATTCCTCGTGTATGGTTGTGGTGGCCACCGAAAGGGTGCGGCGAGCAGCGGAAGCCGACCGGGCAGTGGGAGTGCGCAGCGACGAGCGCGGGACAGCCGACGACTTCGGCGCGACCCCCGGCCGTCTTGGGGGCCATCGCGGCCACTTCGCCTTCTTCGCAGCCTGATAGGCCAACCGATTTGCGCCGCGAGCCATCCCATGACGTCCGCACGTATCATAACTATGTACGTACCCGCCGACATGCAGAAGGTCCAGCACTGCTCGGAGGTCTGGAAGTTGTTGGCGTTGCCGCCGCAGCCGGTGTAGTTGAAGGGCTCGCAGACGCGAGACTCCACCGAGAACCAGTAGCGCGTCACCGCCGCCCCGCAGCCCGCGCCCGCCTCCTTCCCGAGCCCACAGATCGTCGCCTTATCAGGACAGCAGTGCCGAGCGCGGTGGAAGAGCTTTGGAGATTTCAGGAGATCCAATGTGCCTCTTGTGGCAAATTGAGTCAGAGACAAATAGTCTGACATGTACATACCGGACGGCGCATCGAGGGCCGCGACACTGCCACGCACGAGTAGCCATGAGGGCAGTCGCTGAGCTGCTTTGTCGCTGAGCACACAATGGGACGGAGAAAGGCGTTTCTCGCCGGCTGTCCACCGCTGGGACAACCTGAAGTTTCCAGCTGCACAACATTCAATGACTTCAGCAACCCGTCTGATCTTCCTGGGTTGTTTTATGGCCTCGTGCTGTGTAGGGCATGTGTCACAGATGAACTGTTCGAGTGGGTTATGACGAACATACAACCGAGATCGGTGCAATGGTTCTCGCAGTCGTCCTGCGTGGCAAAGTTGTTGGAGTTGCCGCCACAACCAAGATATTCAAATGGGCGGCATCGCTGAGCGACTCCGTCAAAGCGCCAGCGAATGGAACGCGCTGGGTCGCAAGCCTGACCAACGTTTGGCCGCAGTGAGCAGGTCAGCTCTACAATTGTTCACCTCGACGGCGTGACTATCACGCTCAATGCGAGCGCATACCCCTCGAAGGACAACAGCCAAAGACGACGCCGTCAAAATGACACTCGTGTCCGGCGGGGCAGGGATCCGCGTCCGCTTTTGGCGCGCCGCCCTTACACTGTATGACGACTCCGTTGGACGTTCGAGCCGCTCTGCCGTGAGGGCAGCGGGGCTCGCCTGAATGTGAAGTCGAGGCCAGGGGCTCGGTGGAAAGTCGACTGCGCGACTCGACGCACGTCGAACGTCCTGGCAGAAATTCTGGCATTCGAGAGCAGAATAAAAGTTGTTGTGGTTGCCTTGGCAGCCGGCGAAGGAAAACCGCTGGCAGGCACCCATGGCAGCGTCATACCAAAAGCGCGCAATGGCTCTCAACCTCAAGCCGTGCGCCGAAGCTCCGCAGCGCACGCCCTCAGCTTTCGGCTGGTTGCAAATCGTCACTGAATGATCGTCTCCTGCCTGACACCGCGAGGCCGCCGGCTAGCGGCGGTCGCAGTCGAGTGCGGGACTCGCTTCTGGTGAGGCAGCAGGCGCCCTTGTGGCAGTAGTGCGTGTCGGGGCAGAAGGAGTTGCCAGCTGGGCAGCCGAGCGGTGTGCGTCCGTCGTTGGCGTAGAGCGGCTCGCCGCGAACGCAGACAGCTGCAACAGCGAAGTACCTATGTGTACATTCGGAGCCGAGCCGAGCAGACTCCGTGTTTGACGGCGACGCCCACTCTGGAGGCAAAACGCCCTGCAGTGCTCCTCCGTCTCGAAGTTGTTGAAGTCACCACCCTGACCTCTGTACTGAAAGCCCCGACAGCGTTTTATCCGGCCATCCCAGTAAAAGCTGAAAGACATGAAAGGCATTTTTCTATGTGTAGTGTAGTGTGAGTGTGTGTGTAGTGTACTGTGTAGTGTGCACGTTGACCGAATAACACGAACCGTGTAACAGTTCGCACAAGCAGCTTTCCAGATCCAGGCGAATACGGTAGGAAGCTTAATGAGGTGAGCCCATGGTCCTTCTGTTCACATATGGATTCTAAAAAAGATCACGATTCATCAAGATTAAGCCAGTAAGATCTCCTTGTGGAAAGGTATACTGTAGGCACGTAGACGACACAACGAATATGACGCAACGTGTAGCCATGCAAATTTTTAGCGCCATATACCGGTACCCAACTAAACTAAACTCAACTTTACAAACTTTTGAATGACTCGCATGTTAGTATGTAAATTTCGTCGTTGAAGCGACCTAATTTTTTGTATACTGTCATCATGAAACAGTAAGCCTCACAAGTTTCAGGGTCGACACACAAAGTTGACTGTATGACAGTGTGTGTCTGTTGCCCGGAATCCATACCTGGCGTAGGGCAGCAGAGCTGCGTGGAGACGCCGAGAGCGTCGCATCTGTAGCTGAGGCTGGGACATGGCGTCGTTGTGGAGCAGTAGGCGAGCTCGACTCGGCCGCCGTCTGGAGTGGACAGTGTCAGCGGCTCGCCTCGTCGACAGCCTGCTGGCAAGACGCTCGCTGAACCGTGGCCTGCCAAGCGAGGCGGCGGCTGTAGCGACTGACGGTGTGCGCAGTAGGCGCGGCAGTGTTGCTGGTCGCGGAAGTGGTTGGCGTTGCCGCCGCGTCCGTAGTAGCGGAACGGCTGGCACGACTGCGTGGCCGCGTTGAAGAAGTAGCGCATGCCCGGCCGGCCCTCGCCGCCGCCGAAAGTGCCACTGTCCGCCGGTTGGGAGCACGCGAACGCTGCAGCATTGTCAGTGGGCAGCCTTCTGCACTGAGCTGAGACTGAGAGCGCTCTCAAAAGACATGCCGACTTGCCACTACTTCGGTTCCTCTACACATTGTGTGCACCTCACTCATTCGTCGTCTACAGTGTGCTTCTGTGCTCTCTCAGGACAAGAACCCTTGCTACTGGAACCACTACAACATGTAAGCGTAGTGTTGTTGTGTAAATAGACACCACACTCATTGGCGCGCCAACTTTGTAGGGATGAAACGCTCTGAAATTTGGAAACGTTACATTTGTAGATCGACTTGCGGATTCGACAGTGACTGCAGACTCTGGGTCCAGGAATTGCGGTCCGTTTGCAAGCTACCTCTAGTTGGGCAGCAGTGCGAGTCGAAGCAGTCGTACATCTCCGGCCAGAGGTCGCAGCCGAGAAAGCGGCCGCCCACGGGTGGGTCGTCGACAAAGCGACAGGTGGCGAGCCGGTTGGTGCCGGCGTCGAAAAGCTTGGCGTTCGCTCCGTTGGTGGGACACTCGTCTGCAAGGACGCTGCTCGACTGCTCGCCGTCGCCGTGGAGAGCGCCGTCGCGGCGGAGGGACGGACATGCGGCGCGGCAGACGACTCCCTCGCGCGTGCTCGTCGCCGGCCGTCCGTTGGGACAGCGACAGACGCCTTCGGCAGAGCAGCGCGACCGCGGCCAGACGGCCGAGCACTGGCTGTCGAACGTGCAGCCAGCCTCGTCGGGATTCACCCCTGAAGTGCCGCCGGCGCGCGTCGTCCGCGCGACGAGGCGAGGCGACGCCGAGCACTTCTCCAGCAGTAGCCGTCCGCCTCGACGTGCGTGTCCCAGCAACGGCAGGCGGTCGCGTCGCAGAACGCCCCAGAGCCGCACTCGACGCTCAGTCGGCACCGGTCTCCCACTCGCCGAGCACCTCCAAACAGAGCAGCACAACCATGACAAGCCGACGAGCATGCCGTGCGCGATTCACCCGAAGCCGCAGTCGGCGAATTGTGAACCTTTGCAGTCGGCAGAATGACCTGACTATAGGAAAACTGTGCAGACGAATACTCTGCCGCAGCTAGTAAAACAGGCAGCAACGAAAGACACATACCTAGCTGTTTGGCTGTACTGAGAAGTGAAACGCCAGTCTGTGTATCGCGAGAGAAGCTATAGGCTATGTGGGTGTGAGGGTCAATGTCAGGCAGGCACTCAACGCATTGTGTGTATTTGTGCACTCACAACTTCTGTACACAAGTAGGCACCACTACAGTACGTAACCGCCTCGATGCGTCCTCGGTGTGTGCGTAAACAATTCAATGTGCGATAGGATACGTAAACGCGTCGATTGACTTCGCGCTGCGGCAGCTCGACAACACGAACGTTTCGCGAACGCTACTGCTAGCGCTTTCGGCTTTGATAGATATACGTAGATGTCGAAGGTGCGCACGTGTCGTCAGCGGTGCTCCGAAGCGTTGCAGCTGTCCCGCGCGCGCCGTCGGCGCGGCGTCGACGGGTCACGTGCCGGACGGGCCGGTTATGGCGCAACCATCAGTGCTGTTGATGCATCTGCTCGGCTTCCTGCTTACCAGCTGCACAACGAGCACACGCCGTGCCCCGCCACCGGGCTTCGCTGCGACAGCTGAGCTCGCGCAGCCCCGTAGCCTTAGGCCAGTCGTCGTCGGCCATGTAGCCGAGACCCGAGTAGCGCCAACTGCGGATTGTCCAATCCTGCTCGAGCGTTGTCACACTACAATTGCCGCCTAATCGCCACATCGATGGACCCAGAACGGACCTTATGGGGCGCACTCGCAGCGCAGTTGGCAAAGCGCAACGGCCGAGTCGAAGACATTTCGGGTCCCTCATCCATCGGGTGGAGTCGCCTTCTGGTGGTGAGAGAAAGAAGCTTTCTTGCGGTATGACAGAGTGAGGCAAATGAGACTGTGTGGTCCGGCGGCCTCAGCTGAGCGAGCAACTAAAGTGTACGGCGCAGCAGCTGGGTGAATCGCTGCTCGAGCTGCGACGAGAGGCCGTCCAAGAGCAGTGCACAAGTGCCGACCGTGAGTCCCTCCGAGGCAGTGGCCTGTCGTGTCGTGCCGTGCAGCCATGGGGCGTCGACGACTGCAGACGTCGACTGTCTCGCTCTCATCGCCGCCCACCAGCTGCAGATCGAGCGGCTCACGCGTCAGCTGACCGACCAATGCGACAGTCCGCACGTGAGTTCGCCCCCACAGGCCGTGCCGGCCGAGTCGACGCCGTGCGAGTGGCCGGCTGCCCGTGCGCGCTCTCCAGAACTGCTGGACGTGCGGCCGACGCGCGTCGCAGGCCTGTGGCGGCTGCGGCGCGGCTCGCTATTGCGGCGCCTTCTGCCAACGCAAGGACTGGACGAAACACAAGCGCGACTGCGCGCCCTCCCACTCGGCGGCCGCGAACGTCGACTCGCGCAAACGGCCCTTGCCGACCACCGAAACGGCTCAACAAAAGCGAATGCCGCAAAGAGGCGACGCGTCGTCCGTGGAAGTCGGCAAAGAAAACCATTGCACGTCACCCGCCGTGAACTGAGCCCCCGCACAAGGCTAATTAATTGATTGATGATCTATGGCAGGTGGCAAGAGCCTACGCGCGCAAGTTGTGTCTTGTGCAGCTGTTCTGTCGGACCAATGTGAGAGTGGTGCAGTGTGTGTGTGTGTGTGTGCGTGTGTGTGTGTGTGTGCGTGTGTGTGTGTGTGATAGACCGACCGAAACTTGTCAGTTCTTCGACAAACTCGAGGTCGACGCGCGCGCACGCGACTCCACGGTATTATGGCCTGCGCGACGCGGGGCCCGCCACGTCTTGGGCTCCAGGTCAGAGGGGCACGTGGCTGAAGAGATAGCTGACCGACTCCCCGTTGTGAGTGCGTCTGATCGCCTCGGCCAGAATCATGCTCACGTCGATGATCTGAACGCGGCCACTCACGACGACCGACCCCCAACGAGTGGGCGGCTGGGTGGGGACAACCTTGAGCTTGGGACACTTGGTGATGTTCTCCTCCTGTGGAATGGTGTTGGTGACGACGACCGATTCGAGCGCTGAGCAGTCGTTGAGGCGGTCGAGCGCGGGGCCGCTGAGGACGCCGTGCACGCAGACGGCGAGGATGCGCGACGCGCCCGCCTCCGCCAGCCTCTACGGCGAGGGCGTCCGCTGAGCGCCAGCGCCACACAGGCAGGCGGCCAGCGCGCCGCGTCGCTCGCACTTCTCGGCGGCGAGCACGATCGTGCCGCACGTGTCGGCCATGTCGTCGACGAGGATCGCGACCTTGCCCTCCACGTCGCCCACCAGCACCATCGTCTCCACCTCGTTCGCCCGCCGCCGCTCCTTGTGGATGAGCGCGAAGCCGACGTTCAGCTTCTCCGCGATCGCCGTCACCCTGCCAACCGCCCCACGACACCCGTTGCGCTGCTGTCGACGGTCCACGGTGGAGGACAGCAGGCCGGCTACCTACCGCTTCGCGCCGCCCGCGTCGGGCGAGACGATGCAGGCCTGCTTCCACTCCTCCACGTTCTCCTTGATGTACTGCAGAATGGCCGGCTCCGCGTACAAGTTGTCGACGGGAATGTCGAAAAAGCCCTGCGTCGCAACTGCACGCACGCCTGTCCGAGTCGAGGGAGCGGCCCGCGAGCCGCACCTGGATCTGTGACGCGTGCAAGTCCATGGTGATGATGTGATCGGCGCCAGCGACGCTGATCATGTTCGCGACCAGTTTCGCCGAGATGGGCGCGCGCGACTGCAACGGAGGCGCTGGGGAGTACGCGCTTGCGCCGAGAGCGGCGCACGCACGCGGTCCTTTTTGTCCTGCCGCGAGTAGGGGAAGCAGGCCATGACGGCGGCGACGCGCGCCGCCGACGCGATCTTGCAGGCGTTGATCATGATCAGCAACTCCATGAGATTGTCGTTGATCTCGCCGCTGCCCGTCTGCACGATGAACACGTCCTCGCCGCGGACGCTCTCGCCGATCTCCACCCTAAGCGTGTCCGCCGACCGCTGCCGAGCAGCCCTGCTGCCCCCCCCCCCAAAAAAAAATAACGCCACTGACGAGGTCTCGCGGTTGGCGAATTTCTTGAGCACGGACTTGGCGGGCGCCATCTGGAGGCGGTCGCAAATGCGACCGGTGAGAGTGGGGTGCGAGGAGCCGGCGAAGATCTTGACGTTGGGCATGACGCGCGCCTCCGCGACCACTGCTCCTCGCGTCGTCTTCGTTTGGGAGCCCGTGGCTGACGGCTCCTCCTACTCTTCACACACGCCCTCAGCCAAGCTCGCAGCAGCGGCCAACAGCGATAAAGGGAAGCCAGCAGAGCGCCAACGACAAAACGTTTTATTGCAGCCGTCGCGTCGCCTCTTCATCACGGGACTATCTGGCGTCGTAGACCATGAGTTTGCGCGTTCGCTTCTTGTAGAGGATGCGATAGCCGCACTCGGAGCAGCGTATGGCGCCCTTGGGCCTGATCTCGGTCTCGCGGTGGCACTCGCCGCAGATATAGATCGTGAAGCCCTGCGTCTGCGCGCCCCCTGTGCCCCCGCCGCCGCTGCCACCCTTCTCGGCCGCCGACTCCATTAGGCGTCGCTGTACAAGTTGAACCACTTGCAGCGACAGCACGCGAGCAACAGGAAAAGCATGTAACCTCGTCACAACACACAGCACAAAATGTCAAAACAAGTTTTATTCCAACAGCTCCAAAGTTCGGCGAAAAGGAGACACTTGGCCATACACAGCACGTTGAGAGGCACTACTTTGGCGATTGAACAGAGAGGAGAGTCGTTTAGTTCAGTGAACGTGACGTGTATGGCCCGCGATCTTCAACAACGCATATAAAACGCAGTAGCAAAGGTGAGGCAGCAGCAGCGACAGGCAGGCAGGCGGCGCCTATGCCTTGCGGAAGCCCTTGAGTATAGGGTAGATGTTGTGGAATGCCTGGTCGATGTCGGCCTTGAACTTGGCGCCGGTGATGACGACCTTGCCCGAGACGAAGATCAAGAGCACGACGCGCGGCTTCACCATGCGGTAGATGAGGCCGGGAAAGAGTTCCGGCTCGTACGTGCTGAACTGCGCGTGCGTCAGACACAGCGACTCCAGCTGGATGGGGAACTTGACGTCGCACGAGCCCACCATGTTCTGCACCTGCAAGCGAGCCATGGGCGTGCGCGCGTGCGTGCGTGCAATCGCCGTCCGCCCGCCTCCTGCTCAGTGGCACTGTGGCACCTTGAACTCGGTGAACTTGGCCTCGAAGCCGAGCTTCTGGACGATACGCGCGTACTTGCGCGCGGCCAGTCGGCTCTGCTCCTCGGACTTGGCGCCCGTGCAGACCATCTTGCCGCTGCTGAAGATCAGCGCCGTCGTCCGAGGCTCGCGGATGCGCATGATGACGGCGGCGAAGCGCTTGGGGTTGTACTCGGCGTTGCGCGCCCTCAGCGCGATCTTCTTCAGCTCGAGCGGACAGCCTGCGCGCGCGCGACGCGACCGCCAGTCCGCGGCTAGGCAATCGCTGCACTGCCACCGCCGCGTCCTGAGGAGCACGCACCCAGATTGACGGTCGAGACGATGTTCTGGAGCACCGGGGCGGGCACGCACGACGGGTCGGCCGTTGGCGTCTGCGGCACCTGCATTGGGATGACGGAAGAGACGGGTCGATTGCTGCCCGACTGCAGGCAGCCCAGGCCGCCCTGGAGGGTGGAGGCCGCGGCCGCCGAGCCGGGGTTCAGGGGCGTCATGGGAGGCAGGATCGAGCCCTGACCACCCCCGCCGCCGCCGCTCACCGACGCCTGGCCGCCCATCAAATTGGCCGAGTGGGGCGTCTGCTGGATCACGGAGGAGGGCATGGCGCTGCCCACGCCGCCCGCGCTGCCCACGTCCCCAACCGAGCCGGGCCCTCCCATCTGACCGCCTTGGAACGGCGTCATTGGATTGAACATCTTGTCAGAACTCAGTCGCCCCCGTTGATTTCGCTAGTCTTGATTTGTGTCCACAACTCAACTCGGTCCCGTTCACAAATGGATGGATTCTTATTTCTTAAACTGTCGAACGAAAAATACGGCTTTTCTGTGGCTTTTTTCTAACTACGACTTTCATCTAATCACACTAAACACCTCTTTTTTCGTTATTCGGACCATACGGTAGGCGATGTCTAATAGGGAGGAGCAGAGGGGTTGGGAGCGCTGCAATAACCTTAAGCTTAGACTTACGCTTATGCACGAATGCACACGCGCGCACGCGCGCGCACGCACACCTATGCACGCACGCACGCACGCACGTACGCACACACGCACGCACGTCGTCTGCAGTTAGTTGCGCGTTTATCTCACTTTGGAGAACAAAAACAAAAAATCGCCAATAAATTAAAAAAAATAGACTAGCGAGCACAATTTGCATAATTTCACTGATCATACTTAGATTTCTTCATGCAGTGATGCTGGCACTCGACTTTGAAAAAGTTTTTGCGTAGAACACTTAAAGCGAGTACAATACAAACTTTCTTGGATGTGCAACATGGTCAACAAGAGCAACGCAAACATCAATAATAATCAACGTCAATCGTTCAAACAAACGGATACGGTAGTGGCTTCTCTAGCGTTGTTGACAGCGTCACAGCTCGGACTTTGTCTTGTCTGAAACGACGAACAGTTTGCTCTTTGTCTACAGTAGCAAAGATATATTTGGAGAAGCGTAGTATTTGCTCAAGCATGTTTGAGTTTCGTTCCAACCGGCAATTTCTTCAGTTACTGCTTCTGAGTTTCCGAAATCGATGAATACAATATGTTTTTTCCGAATCCTGAACTTTTCTTTACAAAGGGACTCTTCTATGGGATAAAAAAGCGGTGCTTGCCAGTCGGCTTTTGCGAGGGTTGCTGTCCGGCTGCGGGCGGCGAAGGCGTGGCCGCGCCGATCTTCTCAAGCGCCTTCTGCATGGACGCGACGATCTGGCCGGGATTGGCATAGTAGTACTTGTACTGGTCGAACTCGGACTTGGGGTTGGCGACATCCTTCAGCAGGTGTCCGTCCTCGTCTGCAAGGCGTGCGTCATGCGAAGCTGTGGGTTGGCACGCGCGCACAGGCGACGCGGGCCGAGGAGGCGAGGGTCACCGAGGAAGAGGATCCGCGGGATGTATTTGCCGTCGGGCGCGTACTCGTCTTCCCAAGGCTCCTCGTCATCCACGGTATTCACCATGATGAAGTTCTTCGCCTGGAGACCGATCACCTTCTGGGCGCTCTTCTGGTTGAACTTCGTCTTCAGCGCTGAAATGGGCGCCCGAGTTGAGCACATGGAATGAGCCCGGCCGGGTTTCCTCCCTGCTCGAGGGCGGCACGCGCTCACATTTGCAGGCGCCGCACCAGCTCTTGTGGATCAGCAGCATGATGGGCTTCTTCTCCTGCTTGGCCAGCTCGCGCGCGTCCTCCCAGTCGACCCAGTCGATGTAGTCGCCGTAGCCTGCGCCGACGGCCGGTCACGCGGACGGCAACGCGCTCCTCCGAGTGATGCGCAAAGGCGAAGGCCACGCACCGTTCGCCAGAGGGTTGTTGGACTCGAGCTCTGGACCATCCTCGTCGTCGTCGTCCGCCAGCGTCAGGGGCGCGACGCAGGCGAGCAGCGCCACCGCAAGCGCTACCGCCGTCAACCAGCCGCTCCTTAGCATCTTCTCCGTGTGGAAACTCGGTCCTCGTTGAGTGCGCCGCGACGAGCTCGCTTCGGTCGTGGGTTGAACGCGCCCGAGTTACACTGCTGACCTTTCTGGGACGCACTGAGGCCGAGGCGAATCGCGCAGCGACACGCACGCGCGCCGCGACTCCAGCCAAAGCGCGTCCTTCTTTCTTTTCTGACGTACCACCGAATAGGCGCTGGTGCTGGGCCGTCTGTGCCGCATGCGTGCATCGTACGGGCTGGCGTTGAAAGTATTCCGTCCAAATAGCGCGACGACTCAATAAAAAAATACATAGGCAGTTCGGTCACTGAATACGTCAAATCAAATTCAACCGACGTGCAGTTTTCTCTCAGCAGGATGTACCAGAGGCCCCAAGGCCCCAGCCACCCAGGATTAGAGCTACGGTACCTTAGTTTTGTAGCTTTTTGCACGCTCCAAAAATGCAAACGATTCGTACGAAGATTGCGCTGAGCTGCACTGAAGACATTTGACACTGAGCTGTATAAGCGTGTCAGTCGGCCGACTGATACCGAAATTGGACTTTTTATTTGTAAAGTTGCTCAAAGGAGAGGCGTGTGTCGTCGACCTCACCAGGTATATGGGACTGTCCGGTCTTTTGTACAAATAAATAAATGTATGGAGGGGGGGGGGCGTGTGAACTTGATACATCCTGTATTACCATAGTGCGCAAATATGAAGTGCTAACAAGGACGGTAGAGAATCAAGAAGACGTTGGGCGCCAAATAACAAGTGATAGTCCGAGAGGCGTATCAGCGCCCGATCAGCAGCCTTGCTGAGGCTTCCAGTCGTTGCGACGTTTCGTCTTCTGAAAGTTCTTGAAGCGGAAGCGGGCGATGCCTTGGCGTCGCGAAGGAAAGCAGCGATTCGCGATTGCGATCCAGGCATTCTGTAGGTGGGAGCTCCTAGAACGCTTTTGTCGTCGTCAAGCGCTGTCGTAGCATCGGTGGGCGTAGTACGGTAGCGCGAGTTGCGGACTTGCGGTCGAGCGGCTCGCAGTGTTGGAGGTCGTGTCGTAGACGCATATGGCTGCGCACGTGCGCCGCCTCGGAACTGCCGTAGTGGCACCGAGGACAGTTGAACTGTTTCTCCTCGTGGTGGCGCTTCGCGTGGTTGAGCAGCGAGCTGAGCGGCTTCGCGCCGTCCACCGCGCGCCGACACAGCTCGCAGCGTAGCCACGACGACGAGAACGCTGCCCCACCACCTTCCGAGTCGTTCAACTCGCAGCGACGGCGGTCTTCTCCCACCGTCTCCTCAGCCTCCACGGACGATCGCTGCCGAGGTGGTTACGCTCACGTCCGTCTTTGTTTGTGGGGAAACGTGCACAAGAAAGACAGCGACATCGCTCACGAATTCAGAGTCGTAGACAGACGCAATCGCTCGGTAGTAATGCTCCAATTGCTGTGTGTAGGACAGCCGCACGCTCGGCACAGACAGCCATAGCTTCGGCGCTGCGCAGCAGAGTCGATGATGGCGTCGCTCGTCGTTGCTGAGCGCCGTTGGAGCCTGCAGAGGCACACCGACGGTGAGCAGCGGCAGTGGGAGATCGAGCGAGCGAGCAGTCGCGGTCGAGGCCATCTAGAGAGTCGAGAAGAGTGGCGTGCTGAAGGCGCGTCGGAGCCCAGCTGCTGACCTTTAGAGTCGCGTGAGAGTCAAACGAATGCGTGTCGCATCAGCCAAGCGAGAGAGAAAGAGAGAGAGAGCTCGTATCTTGGTCAAGGTGCCCCCAAAGGCGGATAGAGCGTGTGGCAGCTCACTACCCATCGTTCCAATTAGAAGTGCGTCTCTGACGCAACTGCCTTTTTAATACCGCGTGCTCCAATGGCTGTTAGCGTAATCAAACCGCGATAAGGTCGGCTGCCGAATGGAGACACTGACACTGCGGATTGACGAGGTGCTTCGCTGAGGGCACCGTGAAAACCGAGAGTAGGTTCCAATGGACGCAAGGCGCGTAACACGTACGTTTGATTATTTCGGATGCGGGGCCCCGATTGTGCGTCACACGCTCGCTCGCAGTTTCTCCGGCCACACTCTTCTCCATTGGCGACAACAAACAAGGGCGGCAACGTGACTTCGCGCCTATGTGCGAGTTGGCGGGTATGTACGTGTACGTTGGAATGTATGCATACATGGCGAATTCACAAGCAGTAGTGGGAGGATCCGACCGGTGTATAACAAACTGAAACAAACGCAGCATCTCGGATCTGTTATAACAGGGGAGACGACTAGCGTGAGCGCGACGCCGCCGAGCGCGGGTCAGTGGTCCTGGGCGTCGGACAACGACGCGATCGCGTCGGCCGAGGGCGGACGCTGAAGTAAAGAAAACTCAAGCTGACTCTGCACGCCAGAAGAAGGTGGAGCTGGCAGTGCGCACCTCGGCAGCGGGCGCGTTCGAGTCGGCGGCGTCCTCGGCCCTGTCCGACTGCTCGGTCGGCGGCTCCGTCGTCTCCTCCTCCTCCTCTTCGGTGGTGGGCGCGGCGGCCGGGCCGGAAGTGTCGCCGTTCTCCGTCGTCGCGTCCTGCTCGGCGCTGTCCTTGCGTCGCTTCCCACTCGGCGAATTCGACGCCCTGCGCGACGCTCTGCCACTGGACGACGACGACGACGAGCGTGCAAGCGCGCGACACTCCCTCCCTCTCGCCGCCAAGCCTAGTCCCTCCTCACCTCAGCTTGCGCTTGCGGTCGCGCGGCGAGCTGGGCGTGGGGGAGCGCGTGGGCGACCGCTGCTCGCGCTCGGGACGCACGCCGATGCGGCGACCGTTCAGATCCTTGCCGTCCATCTTCCGAATGGCCCGCTTCATGTCGGAGCGGTGCACGAACTCCACGAGGCTAGGCGCGCGGAAGATGACGACACCCTCTCGACGACAACAAGCAGAGGCGCGGACCGCGCGCGTCCTCACCCTTCATTGAGCCGGCACTTGCCCTTGTGCGCCTCGGCGTACGTCACCTCTCCGATGCGCCGGAACTCGTCCTTCAGGTCCTGCAATTCGGTCGGCCCAGTCCCCTCGCAACGCGTCTGCATCAACTCAGTGTGCTGGTGGTTGCTCTGCGCTAGAGACGGCGGTCGGGCGGGCGGGCGGGCGGGCGCGCCCACTGGGCCGGCCGCGACCACAAGGAGCCTGTACTGACGCAGCGTTGCGCGCGCACGACGCACGAGAGGCGCCGCCGCCACATCGCTGCCGCGAGCGCAGGGCGCGCCTGACGGCGGGGAGCGAGCGAGCGAGGCGGAGAGAAAGGCGCGACCACCACTGCCCACCTGCCAGCTGATGCGCGACGAGAGGTTGTCGACGATCACGCGGTAGTCGGTGCGCACCAAGATGGGACCGCCCACCGGCCTGCGACGCCCGCTCGCTTCTCCGCGTCCCGCCCCACGCCTCGAGCGAGCCTACCTGCCGCCCGCCGATCCCAGTGGCTTTCCCCAGCGGTCGATGTCGGAATACAGGTCGCGACCGTGGGGCGTACCGCGCGCCAGCTCCACTTGCACTCTAAACCAACACTCACCGACTCGCGTGGCACGTCGCACCACGACATTCAAAGGGAGACTATACATACGGTACCGAGCGAGGGGGGAGGTGGGCATGTTTACTCCCCCCCCCCATTGCACAAGGCCAACCAGTTTCTTTTCGGAGGACCCCCCATTAGTTCCCCCCCCCCTTTTGAATGAAATTTCTTTTTTGCACACCTTACTTACTTACACGCTCGACTGCTCCCCTACCCTCACGCCCTCACGCAGCACCAATTATGACGACATTCCCTTCGCGCAACAAGTCTACCTGTAGCCCATCATTTCCTGTCCGTCCAGGTCGTGCACAGCGTCCTCAGCGTCGCGGCCGTGCGCGAAGTCGACAAACGCAAAGCCATCTTTGAGAATAATCTGAAAGTCGAAGAGCTTCACATGAGAAATTAGCCGCTTGACGGACGCGGTCCGACTCACGTCTTCGATACGACCGTAGCCACTGAAGAATCGCTCGATATCTCTCTCGGAGGCGCGCCGAGGCACGCGACCCATGTAGATTCGCAGAGGAGCCATCGTGCCCCCTAGACACGCCACTCGTCACCAAAAGGAGGCAAAAGCTAAACCATTGTACAATTGTACCATTGTACAGACCTATTTTCTTAGGCTTGCGCCTCGCTTAGGCTTAGGCTTAGGCGTTGCTTAGGCTTAGGCTCATGCCTCGCGTAGGCTTAGGCTTATGCATTGCTTAAGCTTAGGCTTAGGCATTTCTTAGGCTTATTGGCACAACGGTACAATGGTCCATTGCTACACACTACAGCTGCAAAATAACCCCCAAAAAAAAAAACCAAAAGGTAAGATTTTCTTAGTTTTAGGCTTTGCTTAGGCTTAGGCTTTTGCTTAGGCTTAGGCTTAGGCCTTTGCTTAAGCTTAGGCTTAGGCTTTGGCTTTGGCTTAGGCCTACGCTAGGCTTAGGCTTAGGTCCGTACAATGGTACAATTTTACAATGGTTTAGCTTTTCCCCAAAGGGACCGCCCTAGCAAGCCAAACACAATTATACTGTCCGTGCGCCCGCTGCGGCCGACGCCTCAGTTTACGCTTACGAGCCTAAGCCAATTCTTGAGCCTAATCTGAGCCTCAGCCAAAGAAGATAGCCTAAGCCTAACCAAACCTTAAGCCAATTCTAAGCCTCAGAAGGTCTAAAACTAATGAAATTGTTGTCGGACGCAGCGGACGCACGGACAAAACAATTGCTTTAGCTGCCCTAGACGAGGTTGTAGTGGTGGTACGTTCTCGATCTCTACTGAGGAATACCCTTTCCAGGTGCACCAGGGCCCCATCAGGCACCGGAGCAGACCCTCTTAGGGGAGGAGTGGGGAGCTGCCCACCATGATATTCTTTGCTTAGACTGTCTTATGCTAGTGCTCACTAGGCTTGGCGGCGGCCGGCTAGGCCAAGCATGCGCGCACGCATGCACACGCGCATGCGCACATGCGTTTCCTCCAACGCAACTGCCGCCCACACCCCCACGGACTCTACATCCTGCCTTCTCAGCGTCTTCTCTCGCCACCGCTTTGCCTCCACTGCACTTGCCGAGGTGGGCGCGGCCGTCCTGTGGGTGCGTCGTGAGCGCCGTGGCCTGTTGCTGGCGCCTCCGCTCGGTGTCGCACGCGAGCGCTCGTGCAGCCTATCGGCGAAGTCGCACCAGGAGGCGTCTGACGCGCACCCCCGCCCGTCTTGAGAGCAGGGCGGCCAGCCCCCTCCCTCCCGCCCCCCTCACAACTTGTGCGTCATGCTGGGCCGCAAGCAATAAATAAAGAGCGGCAGGACAGGGTCAGTCACCATATGTCGTCGGCGCTTCAGGTGTGGCGCTTCTCCGATTTTTCCGCACGATCTTGAGGGTTGGTCATCCAGCGAACTAAATGGGCAGATAGTTTTCGAGATCCCAGGACCTAAATCCGGCTGGTCATGCAAGACGTGTGCAGAACGACGAGCCACCGTCCCGCGCCGCGCTCCCCTCCCCCCCCCCCGGTAGGTGTAGGGAGAGGGGGGGGGGGGGGGGGGGGCGGCCGCGCCCCCCATCAACACACCCTCTTTGCAACAGGAGTACAAGACCCTGTTGAAATTCGCCCTCAAATGGCGAAGACAAGGGCGCAAGGGTAACTTCTGGTTGTGACGTCACCTCAGTGGAAGGCGAAACTTTCATCCCAAACACCAAACGCTTTTCAGCCGCTTTAGCCAGATCATAAGCAAGCTAAGCAAGCCAAAGCAAGCAAACAAGCTAAGCCTAAGGGACGTTAAGCCTAAGCTGACACCGTAGCCTAAGCCTAAGCTAAGACTAAGCTAAGTTTAAGCTAACCTAAACCAAACCAAAGCTAAGCCTAAGCCAAGCCTAAACCCAGCCCCAACTCAGCTCAACACCAAGACACAGCAAAAAATATCACCCCCGCGCCCCCCCCCCACCGCCCCCCCCAAAGGCTCCGTGACACCGGGTAGTGTACACCTGGTGACACCTGGAAAGGGTATTCCCGAACTGATGGGCTGCGAACATTGGAAGTCGAAAAGGGGACGTTCACACCCCCCCCCCCCCCCCGGAAAAGGATCGCTTTCGAAAGGCGTGTGGGAGCGGAGGGAGGTTGCGAGATGAATTGAATTGAGGAGACGACTGCGCGTCCAGGGTCGGTTCTACGTGTGCTTCGAGTGCGCGGCCGCGGCGGACGCGGCCGACTGGCCAGCAGCCGGTCGGACGGACGCGCTGCTCTGCTGCTGTCTCGACTGCCTCTTCTTCGGCTGCGTCGCAGAGGCGGGCGCCCACTTTCTGCAGCACGCCCAGAGGACGGGCCACACGCTCGGTGCGTTCCACGCTCCCTGCCACGGACCAGCAAGGGGCCTCTTTGCAGGAGTGTCCATTCGCACGGGCCACCTCTACTGCGCCTGCTGTCGTAATTTGGTCTTTGAGCGCGAGTTGGAACTGATGCGACGCTCGGCCGAGAACCGGCATCGTCGCTTCATGGGCTTCTCGCTGAGCTGCAGTTGGAACCCGCTGCCCTCGGAGGTGGAGCAACTGGCTCGCAGTCGCCACCGCCTCGTCCGTCTTGTGCCGCGACTCAGCATCGGTACTTGTCGTCGTCGCGCGAGCATTGCAACAGCGTCCCCGCTTGCCGAGTCCAGCGCCACTCGTCTAGGGCTGCGCGGTCTGGTGAATCTGGGCAGTACTTGCTTCATGAGCTGCATTCTGCAGGCGCTGACGCACACGCCCATTCTGCGCGACTACTTCCTCTCGGACCAGCACCGCTGCAACGGCAAGACGCAGCAGCACTGCCTCATGTGCGAGATGGCTAGCGTCTTCCAGGCACGCGCCGCCCACAGTCCCGTCCCGCAGCCTCAGTGTCAGTGGGGTACGCGCGTGGTTGGTGCGCGCGCTGTATAGAGCTTCTACTGCGGCCTGAAGAGCGCGCTGACTCCCTACCGAATGCTGCACCTCGTCTGGTCGCACGCGCGCCACCTGGCCGGCTACGAGCAGCAGGACGCGCACGAGTTCCTCATTGCCACCCTCGACATACTCCACCGGCACTCTAGGAGTGAGCGCCATTCCCTACCCCCCCCCCCTCCCCCGGGTCGCTTCCGCGAGCAGAGGCGATCGATCTAGGCAGCGCGGCGGCCAAGAACTCCCAGGAGTGTCTCTGCATCATCGACCGCATCTTCACGGGCAAGCTCCAGTCGGACGTCACGTGCCAGCGGTGCAAGTAAGCGCGGTCGCGTAGTCGACGGGCCCGCCAGCTCGGGCGACGAGCGTGGCCGCGGTCGATTGTAGCAACGTGTCGACCACGATGGACCCCTACTGGGACATCTCGCTCGAGCTGAACGCCGCCTCCGCGTCGGCGCAGGCGCAGCGCGAGCCCGAGCTCGTCTCGCTGACAGGCGGCGGCAGCGACGTCTCGAACGAGAGCTTCCCGTCGACAACTTCACGCTTCGCCGCCGCCGTCTCCCTCGACGACGCGCCCACCCCCAGCGGCCTTGCGCTCCACTTGGAGCACTGTCTAGAGAAGTGCGGCACACAGCTGCCTCGGCCAGTACACGCGCCGCGCGTCCGGCAACGTCGAATAAATGCCTTGAAGTTTCATTCGCGCCGAACACTTGGGCAGCTCGGCCAAGATCAAGTGTCAGCGCTGTCAAAGCTACGAGGAGTCGACGAAGCAGTTGACCCTGAAGAAATTGCCCATGGTCGCTTGCTTTCACCTCAAGGTATGCACGTCGGGCGGCTCGGCGACGCGCGCACGCCTGAGGAGCTGGAAGTTCAGCGCTTCGAGCACTCGACCAGGAACCACCGCAAGATCGACACGTACGTCAAGTTCCCAGAGTATCTCGATCTCACGCCCTACACGAGCTACTACCGCGAGCGCGCACTTCGCTCGGCGCTCCCCTCGTCCGACGCGTCGTCGCGTTGCGTCAACGAGCTGCTAGAGCTGCGCAACCGGTGGGCTCAGCCAGGGTCGCTGCAATGGACGCGATGGGCGATGTATTGGGCGCAGTACGACGCAGGTACGCGCTGTACGCGGTCGTCAACCACGAGGGCACGATGGGCACGGGCCACTACACGTGCTTCATCCGCCACGGCGCCAGCGACTGGTTCAAGTGCGACGACGCGGCCGTCACGGGTGCCCGGCTCGAGGACGTCCTCAGCAGCCAAGGCTACCTCCTCTTCTACTGCCGACAGTTCATCGACTACCACTGACCTCTACACTCCACACAAACGCCCAGACCACGCCTGCGCACTCGTGCCAGCATTTCGGCGCACCTTGTTCAACTATAAACACAGACCAGCGCAATGCCGTATCACCGGTGCTGCTGTCGTGTGCAGAATAGCAGTTCGTAAAAGAAAATGTTCAGGCTATGTATGCCACGCAGATTGCGGATAGATGGGCAGGGGCGCATACGATGCAGGAGTTGAGGAAACGCGACTGTATCTGAGTAAGGGACGGGGAGCGGGACACGGGGAAAAGAAGCGGTCCTGTCTACTCTGTGCAAAAAAACTGGTCACAGGGTTGTACAGGGGTCCTTTTATTGCCGAGTGAAAATTTTGAACGACTCTTGCGTTGCCTGATGGATCGACTTTTATTTTTTATCTTATCAGACAAATTTTTATCAGATGTACAGAATACCATGGGGAAAGACATTGCATTGCATTTGCGATTCGCAGCACGGACTTCAGCCAAACTTTGAGAACTACTTTCCCCGGCATCCTATATATGTGATTCAAATTTGAAGCGCCGATCCATCAAGCGACGCCAGAGTAATTCGAAATTGTCGCTTGGCATGGCAAAGACCCTGCCTGTAGGTTGCATGGGGTGGCTCGTTTCGTGAGCCGGAGTTGCCTCAGTGTCAGCGGCCGCTGAGGAGACGCGCGGCGACGACGGTGGCGGCGGGCGCGAGCTTGCAGCCGAGTCGGCGGTGCTCGTCGAGCTGTCGGCGGAGCGCGTCGAGCTCCTGGCGCAGCTGTCCCTCCTGCTGGTCGGCCACGGACGACTGGAGCTCGAGCGTCGCCACCTCCTGCTGGAGGTCCTCGATGCGGTCCAGCTTCCGCTGCCGGCACTTGGTGGCCGCGAGGCGGTTGCGCGCGCGCTTACGCTCCAGCTTCAGCTTCTCCTGCTCCGTGGGATTCAGCGAGAAGGGCGGACACGGGGAGCAGCTGCTCGAGTAGTTGCTGTCGGGCCGACTCGCGCTCGCGACCGCCGTCGCCGTCGGCAGCGCACCAACGACCGCCGCCGCGGCCGCCGGGGGCGGCGGCGGCGGCCCCACGGGCGCACAGATAGCGGTCGTGGGCGCCTTCAAGTCGCTGTTGCTTCTCAGGCGGCGCTTGCGCGCGCCTGCGGTAACAGGCGGCGTCGACTGCTGGTGCATCGGAGTCGGAGTGGGCAGAGAAGAGACGACAGGCTCTTGAACGGCCAGAGCGGTGGCGGTCGCGAGCGGCGCTGCTACTGGCGCGAGGGCCGCAGCGTCGGCCGGATGCGCACTCGTCGATGGGCCACCGGTCGCCGGCTTCTGTTCCATGGGCGGGCTGTAGTCGACGGCGATGGGGCTTTGCAGAGTCGACGTAGGAGGTACGAAGCCATGCACCTGGTAGACCTGGTTCAGCGCATCTGGAACGACTGCGCTGTCGCGTCGCGGCAGGGTGCGCGCAGCGGAGGCGCTCACCGATGAATCCCTGCGCGTACTTCTTCTGCGCAGTCGTGACGTTTTTCGGGAAGAGGTATTGCGTGGGCGTCGGGGTCGTCGTCGACATCACCATACCTGCAGAGGCGGAGGACAGTCGGCCGAGTACAGCAGACGTCCGCGCTACTCCGACACCACCTTTGCTGACGAACTTTTCCAACTGCGGGCTCGAAAGCTGCAAGAAATTGATGACTTCCGGCGTTCTAAGCGTCTTCGCGGCCTCTTCGGGCGACGTAAAGTCGAGGGTGAGCGACTGCTTCAGCTCGGCCATCGGCCCGCCGCCTCCGCCGCTTCCGCTGCGACTGCTCTGCCGAGTGACGCGTCGCGGTCGCTCGAGCTCGGGCGCACGACCCGACGCCGACGCCCACTGCTCATCGGCGGCCATGCTCATTCAGCGCGCTCTCTCCGTCGGCTCTTGTATGCTCGACCGTCCGCCACCAACGCAACCTAGTCGGCGCGCACCTACACTGTCGACGATGCAGAGCGGCAAAGCGCAGCGCAGCGCGCCCCTGTGCGACGACGAGCGGCGCAAGTGACTAACAGGCAACAATGAATTGCGCCAGTCGCTCGACGCCGCGTCGTCGCCGGTGCAACACAGCAAACCAAACAGCGCTGACTCAGCCCCACACACACACACACACCACATACAATGCGGAGCGATGCGCTGCGCCACTGCCAGTCGGTGGCCGCTTCACGTGCCGCCACCGCCGAGCGCCATTCGCAAAAACGCGGCGCGACGACAGCGACACCGTAGGTAATTCCTTCCCCCCTCCACAACGAGCCGACGACGTCAGTTCAGTTTTACTCCAAAATAAAAACAGCGTGTTGCACACGAGATGCGGTGGAGTGGCGAGATCACAAGTCGTCCTGCTTTTGCCAGGCGTGTGCCAGCGAGACGCAGGAGAGCGCACGTCGCACGTCGTCCCGGCCGTTGGGCGTCTGATCGAGATTCCAATACGTGAACTCGCGCTCACTCCTCTCCACGGAGTCGCCAAGGTCGCGGCCCTTTGTACGACACGCGTCGGCGCCGGTCCCTTCAAGGAGCGACATGCCGCACCGCGTGGTCACAAGGCTCGACGTGCACCGCTTCTACCACTCGTCAAGCTCTTCGTTGGCAGCACGTGCAGGCGTTGGTCGGCAGCCAAGGCGATCCGAGCACCGTCGAGCGGTCGGCCGCGGAAGACGGCGCTCTGGGAGCCGTCCACTGTAAATACGAGAGCGTACGCAAGGGGCAGCAGGAGCGAGCGAACGCTACTACCCACTCACTGACCGTGCGTCTTGCGGGTCGCGTCGAAGAAGGCGGCAGCAGGAGCGACGCCCGTGTACGCGATCCGACAGGGCAGCAGGTGCACCTCTCCACCGGCGACGTCGGCAGCAGCACCGTTCGACCGCTGCTGCGTCGTGGACGACATTGCAAAGCCTCCGCTTCCCTCGCTGCGAGGAACAAACAGTACCTTCGAAAAACGACACGGACCCTCCGAGATACGGCAGTAATGAGAGCAAGCAACACCATAGCGCTAGCGAACTCGCCCTGACCTCTTTATTCCTTCAACAAGCGCATAGCACGAAACGCAAGACGTTCTATAGTCGAACTTTGTTCAAATTGGAGAAACCAGCGCCGACGCAGGTCAGCAGGAGTTTGTCGGGCCCGCCGAGCTTGAGCGTCGGTTCGTCGTCTTCGTCGCTCTCTTGGGCGGAGGGTGGGCGGCTGCGGTTGGCGCGGGGCGGACTCGAGGCGTCGATCTTGAAGCGAACGTTGAAGAAGTCGCGCAGGTGTCGCAGAGCCTCCACGCTGCAACGAGCTACCACCCGCTAGTGCGCTTGGATACGTGCGAGCGGCGCCGCGGGTGCACCTGTAGGCGGAGAGCGGTCCCGTCAGCACGGACGACACGTCGTTGGGACCGAGACTCATGCAGAGCGACGTCAGCGTCTGCGCGCTCGAGTCGACGCCGCCACCCTGCAAGGGCCACGAGCGAGGAGCGAGCTTGTATGGGCGCTAAGCCGCACCGAGCGGGACACTAGCAGCAGAGCGGCAACGCACCCTATAGATCTCCTCGAGCAGAGCGGAGGCAGCCTGCTCGCCCACCTCCTCGGCGGTCAGAGGCAATGGCTCGCCGCCTTCGGGCGCGTCCTCGTCGGCGCGTCTCCTGGGCCGCGACACCGCCTGGCCGCAGTAAACGACGCCGTCTGTCGTCATGGCCGACAGCACGCAGCCAAAGCCTGGCGACCTGAGCCGCTCCTCCTCTTCCGTTCCGTGACCGCAAGAGTGTAGTACACGCCAAGGTGCGAACCTGCCGCCAAATTCGGCCTTCCTATGGTCGGCGGTGACGTAGACGTCGCTAATGTAATCCCTGAGCAGGCTCTTGGCGGCGTCGATCATGCGATTAGCCATCGTAGGCGAGACCTTGCACGTAAACGCGGCGCCGCGTATCTTCTTGACCTTGCCCACGCTGAGCAGCTGCACGGGACGAAGCTGACGGCAGATGGGGCACGAGAACGAGACGCGTCCGCCGCCGTCCGGCAACAGGCCGCGCCTCTCCACCTAGAGACGCGCTTCACTGCGCATCTGAGAGCGGTGGGTGAGGGCAAGCTGGCAGGGGGTAGAGAAGTGAGCACCTTGAGCTCCAGCTCGTCGTCGTTGAGCAGGAACCGACGCAGGATGGGCAGCCAGGCCGCCCTCACGACGTCCACCTGCCAGCGGACTGTGGCCCGTCAGCGCGAGAGGCGGCGAGCGCGCGCGCGCGCGCACCGTCACGTCCTGGGCCGAGTTGGTGACGCCCTCGAGGCTGGCGCGAAGGGGCCGCTTGCAAAAGGGCGCGACGTACAGCAGCACCTCGAGAAAGTAGCTGACGGCCTTCTCCGCGCCGCAGTCAAACGAGACGTCGCCCCCGCTCAGCATTCCCGGATAAAACGTGAGGCGCGTTCCTAGAACACTGATCGATGAAAGGATGCAGAAAATGGCAAAAGAATATGGCAAAACCGGTGCGACTGATGTTCGCCACTGAGCCGTTCGTAATCTCATCCAGCAGTTTCAGGAGCTTGATTTCATAGTCTAGACGGATTGTGAGCGTTTTCGCAAGCCAACGTTAGCAAACTCGTGGAGGAGAGAGACCTCGCAGTCCTGGATTATCGTCGACAGGTCGGATCTCGGTGACGACTATAGGTCGACCGCTGAGGAGGGACATGGCGAGCCGCTGGCGCAGAAAGCCGCTCCCTTCGTACCTTAGAGGGCCACCCACGGCAGCGTCGACCGATGACCGTTCCCGGCTCATGACGTCACGAGCGCTTGCAAATAAAAGGAAAACAAAAAGCGTCGGCCCAAAAAGTCGAGCAAATAGAATCTTTACTACCGCTGCTACCCGGCTTCCCCGTACCGATCACCCTTCCCGTTCGTGGAGCGCACTAGAAAACAGAAATGTTACGTTTCACGAATGCTCGTCGACAAAAATGAGTTGTGTTCTATCGCTCTTCGTCTGTCGGTCCGTGCCTAGGTCCGTGCCTATGCCTGTCTATAGATAGGTAGAACTGGAGAACAGTCTTACCTACTAGACTCACACTATGGTTCTGGCGATGGCGAGACGCTAATGATTGGAGATGTGTCAACCTCGTCATTCTAAGGGTTCATCCCTCGGTTCTGGACTGATCAGGCTGGACGGTCCAGCCCAGAAGTAGACGGTTGGCAGTGGCAGAGGCAAGCAGGAGCAGGAGCGGGCAGTAGCAGCTCACTCTTTCTCAACGTGTCGAAGTGTGGGGTGGTCGGAGGCTTGCGTAGCCGTCGCTCGTCCATCAGACTACCGTAAATCCTCCAATACAACCCCCCCCCTCCAATCGTGCCCCCCCCCCTCCAATAGTGCCCCCGGGTACGGCAAGGTTGAAATAATAGAGCCCCCCCCCTCCAATTGTGCCCCCGGGGGTAAGGGGTATGTTGTGCCATGTGCCTTTTATGGGCAAAAATATAGTGGTAGGTACATTTATATCGTGTATACACACTACTACTAACCAATAATAGTACGTTTCAGCAACTATTAGCGGTAAATCAACCATTAAATGTGGCAAAAGTGATCAAAATCATCGAAAAATCGGCAATTTTGACAGCGAAACTAGCATTACTATTCAAAATTTTTAGGTTGAAATAATAGAAGCCCCCCCTCCAATAGTGCCCCCCCCGCCCATAGTGCCCCCGGGTAAAGAGAGGTTGAAAAAATAGTGCCCCGGGGGCACTATTGGAGGATTTACGGTAGTGTAGCGGATTTATTTGGAGGGGGTTCCAATTTCGATCAAATATCCTATTTTGCAGAAGGGACATTTTTTGTTACATTTTTGCATTACATGTTCACCCTGTCACATTTTTTAGACATTGGCCCATTTCGGGCACAAAGCATGCGCCGAACGACAAAACTCGTCTCGTCTTGAACTATGGATGGAATTTGGGCGACATTATTGTGTCCTCGTCTGTTGTGTCCTCGGATGGCGCTGCTCTGAGGTGGTGTGGGGTGGATGGGGATTGTCCGGTCACGTCAAACGTGTCTGGAAGTGTGGGGAACTGTTCGTTTCTACGAAGCGGCCCTCTACAATTCCATCCAGTTGGACCACCTGTAAACGAAGAGCAAAAAAGCACCGCAAAAGTTGTAACCGAATAGGAGTGGTTTGCGAACGTCACTGACGTCAATTTGCTGTTCGCTTACAGATGGACTCTAAACGGTATTCGATTACACGCTTCGTATCCGCATCCGCTGATACGTATCGCAGCACCAGACGCTCGGGTCCATTGCGCACGCAAGGAGTTGTTCAGGCGCCTTCAGTGGCATGTTTTTCTCAGTTAGTCGTCCGCCGTTTGCACCGCACGAACATGTGCCGATTCTCGTAGGCTGCACCAATTGCAGAGAGACACCTCCATTACCGTACTCGGTATATGCACATCCTTCTCTTTAGAGCAGTGCACTTTGCTCGTTCCGCTGTTGATGTCTCTTATACATGATCTTAGTTAAAACAGAGCGATTTTTTCAGCGTCCAAATTCTGTGCTGTTTCGAACGATGGATGGAATTTGGACAACAGTATTGAGTCCCCTCGTCTTTGAGTCCCCGGACGGTGTAGCGCCGCCCGAGGGTGGGGGGGGGGGAAGCAGCGGCACCCCTGACAATTCCATCCAATTGGACTCGCCCCCGGAGGCAGCAGCGGCGGCGCCTCCTGCAATCAGGCGTCTGTCTCCTTATTAGCGCCTGGCGTTTCCACAGCGATTCCGACGCGTCCGTTGTTGCGCCGTCACCCGCGAGGGTCTGCTCGCCCACGGCAAGCGCACTCTGCCCGATTGTGTCACTGCACTGTTTATGACACTTCGGGTCGGCCGACAACTAATTCCCCCACGACAATCTTTGCACGTCCGTCACCTTCCGTTGCACCTGCCGCAGCCAAACAATACCGTACTCCTTCGCGCGCTAGTCGTCAGTGCGACTTTGTTGTCGACTTGTTGTTGTTGTCGCTTGTTGGGAATCAAACTGACCGCCTACGCATACGCTGGTAAACCTGTGGCCCAATCAATTGATGACAGATTGTGTCGGAGTGCACTGTAATTATGTTATTGTTGAATTTATGGCTTCTGCTCTGAGTGGGCGGTGGCGCGCTACATAGGAAACGAACTGCGAGAGCAGATGCCCACCCACTTGCCTTCCGCACCTGAATAAGTCGAGTAGCAGCTAGCCTGCGCCAATGTCGGTCGCGATGACCATTGGTCTCTGGTAAAGGGTTTGACGAGCGCGCGTCGCTAGGCGTTTGCACTGCTTGGTTGGTTGGCAGGATCACTGATTAGCTCCCAACGTGTCCGTTGTTGAAGATGGGCTGCGAGGAGTGGGAGGTGGCGAAGGAGACGTTGGAGAAGGTGGGGCGCCAGCCGTCCTGGTTCAGCAAGCTGCCCCACTGGCGCGCCTCCACGGCCGACGACGACTGGAAGCAGTGGCGCAAGTCGCTCGTCGGCGCCCTCTACCACTACTGTCAAGTGCTGCGCAACTGCACCTCCTCAGAGGGTACGCGCGCCGCGAACGCAGACTCGCCCCTTCCTTTCTAGAACTGCCCCAGGGACGTTCTCATCGCTGCGCGAACGCATGGTTTGCTTGTCCATGATCCACATTTTACGCGGGTAGGACTGCGATCCACGTGCAACGTACGGGTTGCCACACTTCACCGGCAATTGACTCCCTGAGGAGTAATAATTGTGACAGGAACTTCGTGGTTGCCGTGTTGCAAAGTGATTGAGGAGGCGTGTGAAACGCTAGGGCATATCGCACAATTGGTGGAAGGTTTGAAACGCTTGTTGTCAATGGTGGCCGAATGCGTTGACCTGCCTCTGTCTCTCACTAATAAAAGTGAGAAACCTCCGACACAGAACGTGAGCGACCAGCGTAGAAAGTGCACACACACACACACACACACACACACACACACACACACACACACACACACACACACACACACACACACACACACACACACACACACACACACACACACACACACACACACAATTGTGACAACTCTTACGCCTTGGATTCGCATATAGTACTGTGTAATGTGCATGTACCCTATGTACTCGTACGTGCATATACGGATACTGTACTTTTCTGTTAAACTGTAACGGTCACCTAGCTCCTCTCTGCATGAAGCATCCATATACCAACGCGATGCAGCGGCAACTTCCTTCCTAGGTGGTTCGGTGCGGATGGGAGCTGAGAACTGCAACTACTACTTCGACGGTTCAATCTGTTGGGCGCCAGTCGCTGCCGGTACCACCGGGCGACAGTTTTGTCCGGGAGTGAACCACCGCTGGCTGTGCCCCTCCGAGACGGAATGCACCGCTGACGACCAGTGTACGTGACCAGTGTAGTGTACAGTGTACGCGGAGGGAGCCAGCCCTCTCGATTGTTGGAACAAATACTTCGCGATCTCTGTCGACTTCAGGGCCGCGCGCCGCGCTGCGCTGTCTACCAACGGGCGCCTGGGAGTTCGAGAAGGCGGCGGGCTACGCGCCGAGCGAGCACGAGTCTGTCTACGGCGACTGCATGGACCCGGGCACGCGAAACTGGATTGCCTCGCAGCTCGGTCTCGACCTCGTTTTCGGCGCGCTCACGTTCCTCTACGCGCTCGCTCTGATCCTGCTCGTTGCAGCCGTCGTCTTCTTCGCCACCTTCCGGTCGCACTCGTCCTCCTCACTAGCTTTCACTCACCAAATCATTGCGTCTAGGCGGCTTCGCACGCGCAGGAACTGGATCCACCTGCAGCTGTTCCTCTCCTTTGCAGTGCCTCTGTTCTTCTACATTATATACTTCATGAGGTTCAAGATGGGCCAACTTCAAACTGTGCAAAGCGCCATCCCGCACGAGGTACGAATTCGCTGCAGAGTCAAATGGCCACGCAGTCCATTTTTCAGGGCCGCTCTTGGTGCTGGTTGTGGTCGATCCTGTGGAAGTTCTCGGACCTCTCGAACCAGTACTGGCTGCTGGTCGAGGGCTTGTACCTGTACGGTCTGGTCTACAAAAAGCTCTTGAGCCGCTGCCGACTGCGAGCCTTCATGGCCGTTGGATGGGGTGTGGAGTGTAGTGGGCGCGCTTGTTGACCTATGCCTTCCGCCTATTGCGTCAGGTCTCGGCGCGTTCCAGGCATCCCACTCCTGGTCACGCTGGCATGGCTCTGTCATTTGCTGCTGCCCTCCGTCCTCTACGAAGGTCACGCCCGGTGAGTTTGGCTCAGTGTCCGCGACGGCGATGGGCCGGTAACTGGCGCTGTTGTGCAGGCGCCGCTGCTTCAACGGCCACGTGCGCGTCAAGGCCGGCGAACGCCTCGTCGACGTCTACGCCATTCCGCTGAGCGCGGAGCTGGCAGCCATGACGGTCAACTTGTTCCTACTTGCGCGCATCCTACACGTCCTCTACCGCAACACGGACGCCGTCGCCAACCGACACGGCAGCGCCACCGCTGCCGACGAACGCGCCAGCCTCTTGTGCGTACACGCTAATCCCCACACCTCAAGCGCACTCCACTGTTCGGCAAATGCAGAAAACTGGCCAAAGCGAGCGTATTTCTCGTGTTGCTGCTCGGCGCCAATTTCGTCCTTCACTCGTTGCTTACGGTCCGCATGAGCAGCTGGACCTTACCGCGCCCGTGGGCGGTTTTCTTCGGCGTCGTCACCGTCTACGAGGGCGCACAGCGGGCAGTCATGGTAAAGGTTCTTTCAGCTCTTGCTCAGGCAGAGGAAGATCGGTATTTCTTTCGTCCTGCAGAGCTGCCTAGTTGCCGTGCTATACTGTCACTTCGATCGGCAAGTGCGCAAGGAGCTACTCAAAGCTGCCGCTCGCCTTCGCTCCTGTTGTAAGCGGCAAGGGAACGGACCGCGTCGACGTCCAGGCCTCGAATTCGAGCCACTGCGCGCGACTCGCCCTCCTCCACCGCCCCAACGACCACCGCAAGCCGCACACGCTCGACCAGACCCAGCCCAGATACAGCGCCACTTGGCGGTGGCTCTTCCAGACAATGTCGGCATGAGAGGGCACGTGTTCGAGGGTGGCGCGACTCAGCGAGACTTCAGCTAGGAGGTACCGGTTCACTCTAGGCAGTCTTTTCCACTGCTGGAGAGCGGCGGGGCGCTCAACTCCTACTCTGAGCCGAGGACCGAAGGTCACAGTGGAACAGGAGCTCACTCTTCAGTCGACGGACCCAGTACGAGTCGCACAACACTGCCGGATGGCTGCAGCAGTGCGCCGTTCACGGCGGCCGGCACTTTCCCTAGGCACCACCACCACCACGCGAGCGCTGACAGCCTCTAGTGGTCTCCAACCACTAGAGGCCTAGTGGTCAACCCAACCACCGTATTGCTATATCAGCGGACTTTACTAAACGTCCGTTCTATGTATTACGGACCATGTTAATGCGACAGGTGGAGCATTTATCACAGGCGTGTCACGTTCGGTATTGCGATAGTGGTGATATTGAACACACTTCTGAGCACTGGGCACTAGCAGGTGTCCTGAGTTGTAGCGGCTAGTCACTGTAGTGGCCGGTCAGGACGCCGCAGCGGAAAAATGTGTCATCTCGGATGTATGTGTGCACAGCTCGATCCACCGTAAGCTCGCTCGTTGAACGACCACGTGAAGACGCAAGCCGAAAGGCGCCAGCAAAAAGAAACTGCACAAACGGCGCGTTTTACTCTGCCCGTTGTCTCGCCAGAACTAGAACGGATCAACGTCAAAGGGACGACCCCGTCGAACGGGTCACTCAGAGACGGAAACAGCAGCGAGGAGAGGAAGGAAGGGAGGGAGGGTGGGAAAGAGAGAGAGAGACTCGCTCGGCTTGGCGGGGAAGAGCCGCGCTACCACAACGCGAACACCGTCAGGTGGGTGACACCGGTTCTGCAGAGAAACAAAGGTGAGTACAGCTGTCGACTCCTGCCGCAGCAGTCTGTTGTTGAGCAGGTCGGGCGGGGTGTATGGGCGGGCGGCGCAGGCGCAACGCGTGTCAGGAGGAGGCGTAGAGACTGGCGGCGAATTGTCCCCCTGTTGAACCCTTCCGTTGGTGGTCGAGGTCGAGAAAGAGCTGGTCGCCCTCCAGGTGGCGTATTGCCTCGACGATCGTCGCGAGACTCTGGCGCGCCTCCGACAACGGCAGCGGCGCTGGCACGTCCTGCAGGCCGCCAGCCGTGACCGCCTCCTGCCGCTGCGGCGGCACCTCCGACGCGTGCTTCGTCAGCGAGTGAGGCTGCGAGCGCGCAGCAGCGGCCACACACGGCGCTGGACGCTGCTCAGTCCGCCAGGGCGAGACGTCGACGGAGCTTCCGACGGTGGAAACGAGCAGCGAATCGACCAGACAAGCCTGACCCTGCCAAAGAGAAGAACGTGTCGCAGCTCCTCAACGCTGGAGTCAACGCTGCGCACCGGCCGCGGGGAATCGCGCCGTCTGAGTTCCTCCTCGAGCAGCAGACGGAGGCGTCGCTCGCGCTCGAGCGCCACAACGACCTGCGACCAGTCGGGCGCCGGCGTCCGCTGTGTTCCGCTCGAGGCGTCGGTCAGCGACATGGCGGGCGAGCCGCCGGTCGACTGCTGCTGCCTCTCGGCCTGCAGAGGAGAAGAGGCGTCAGTCGCAGACGGCAGCGCGGCCGGCATCGCCGTCTCCGCCTCTCCGCCCTGGACGGCCACCTCGACAGCGTCCTCGGCAGGATCTGGAAGCGGCTACTCTCTTCGCATACATACAAACAAGAGGGCAGACGACGCCAGAGAACGCACAGAGGAAAGTCTCGTGCAGTTGAATGCGCCGCTTTTTCGGAGGCGCTCGGATCCTCGTCTCCTTCTGCGCCGAGTAGTCGGTGCAGGCGGCTCGCCGTGGCAGCGGAGGAGAGGCGGTCGAGTCGTCGGCGCAGTCCGAGTCCGAGCGGCCGCCGTCCGACAGACTCTTCAGCTTCTCGATCTCGCGCATCAGCTGCTCCTTTTCGGCCAACAGCAACTGGATGAAATCCGTTGTCTTCTGCAGAATCGACGCCTGCAAGAGATCCTCTGCTATGGTCAGTCCGCACGTACGAATGCGATTGGTTGCGTTGCGTCGCGTCGTGTGTTTGCGCCACTAGTCTACAACGCTTTTCCCGTCGGCCGGTAGGCGGCAGCACCAGTTGGGAGCGCCACAGCTGTTTGGCTGCGAGCCAGCCGTGGGAGCGGTGTGTCTGCTGGCGCGTTGCCAGCGAATTCCTGCGGGGGTCCTTCTTCTGCCGCCGTCCCTCCTACGAGCGAGCGTCCCTTCGACAAGGCGCCGCCTCGTGGAAACGGAGGGAGGGGAAGGCTGCGACGAGACGGCTACAGACGGCTGCCGACAGCGCGAGCGGCGCTGTGCCGTCGCCGACGGACGGCTGGGGGTGGCGGCGGTGGGGCGACGAGACGCAGGAAGGGGGTGGCTGGCAGGGCCAGACGCCGTCGCCAGACAGGAGACGCACTCGAACTGGGCAAGGACGCGCACGTACGTCGACGGCTGCCCGCCTGGACTGTGGGGGTCAAAGCGTTGTCTCAGTCAGCAAGCAGCGCACTCATGGGGCAATTGGGCAGTGCCCACCCAGGTCAGAATCGGTGCAAAACATTCGGTGGCGTGAACTGTGCTTCGACAGGGCCTTCAATACAGCCAGTTGCGTTGCGTGTCGCGTGCCGTTCGGTTCTTGGCAGCAGAGGACAGACATGAGCGCACAACAGAAACCCCACTCCTCCAACCCAGACCGTCTTGTGTACTACTCTACACACAACAGCATACTGTAGGTAGGAGACATCAGCTGACGGACTGGGAGAGACACGAGATCCGAATGCTCAAGACAAAATCTGGGCAGCGCACCTTGCTGACTTTCTCGCCGTCCTTGCGAGGCAGCAGGGCGCGGAGGCTCTGGAAGCCGGCGTTGATGCTCTGCATGCGACGGCGCTCGTTCGAGTTGGCGATCTCTCGTCGCATGCGCCGCTCCTTCTCGCCCGTCACTTCCACCGACTTGTTGCCCAGCCTGGAAGCGGCCACCGACCACTGGGCCGTCTGTCTCTCTCTCCACCAGGCAGGCAGGCAGGCAGGCAGGCAGGCAGGCAGGCAGGCAGGCAGGCAGGCAGGCAGGCAGGCAGGCAAGACACGTCGGCAGGCAGGCAGGCCACTGACCGGCAGTAGTCGAGTCGGTCCAGCGGACTGTACTCGTCGTCGTCGGCGGACTCGTCGGACAGAAACTTTTTCATGACAAACGGGCTACTGGTCTCGTCGCCGTCCTCGGCAGGCGCTGCGCCGCTGCCGGCCACGTTCACCATGGCGTCGATGATGGGCGTGAGAGAGCGCGGCCGCTCGGCTGTGGGCAGGATGCCAAGCGAACGCAGAACGGCGTGAGTCAGCTCGGTAATGACGGGCCAACGGCGGCAGAGAGAGGGCTGCCGGTGTCGGCCGACGAGCGCGTCGATTATAGCCTCGCACTCTAGTTGGCAGACAGACGGCGACGACGACGACCGCGCAGCCGCTAAAAGAGCGAACGGCGGAGTCGCTGCCAAGAGGAAGGGCGGACGCGGCGGCGGCGGGCGCGGAACGGGCGGACTGGGGGAATCCGCCGAGCAGCCGACTAAAGGGCCGACGCAGTCAGTCTCTCTCGCGCTTTCGCGCCGCCCAGCGCAGGCAACAGATGGTCGCCGTACACCAGGGCCAAGCCGACGGGAGGAGGAACGCTGCGGCGGCGCCCACGCCGACAGCCAATGACGGCCTCCGGCCGGCCGGCCGCGCTTCACAGCCCTACGCACGCGCGCGCAGGCAGACACACGAGCTAGCCAGCCAGCCAGCCAGCCAGCCCCGTCGGCCCGTCGCAGTCGGCAGCGTCTGGGAATACACACAACTGCCGGCAGCGGCGGAGCGACGCCGGCCGGCAGACGGAGCCAGCTCTGAATGGCACGGTGGCGTCGCGTCGTCCAGGGAAGCCGGGAAAATGGAGCAGGGAGGGAGGCACCAACGAGAGGCAACAGAGGGGCGCTTGCCGGCAGCGGCGCCAGACGATCGGCGGCATAAAACGCTCCAGGCGGCTGGCCCAACAGCAGTCGTGCCAAATCAACTCGGTCCGCTTTTCGTGCGCGAAGCGCCGGCCGCTCACGCTCCATTCGCGGCGGCCGGTAGGCGCGGCGCCGCCCGCCGAAGCCGCTATCGGTCTCTCTCCAAGCATCCCGTATCTGGCAGAGGGAACGATTCGTCCGAGCAGGGACGGCTGTTGCAGACGGCGCCTCCTCGTCGCCGCCGCCGCGCCATCCGACTCTGCGCCGTCAGCAGAAAGCTCACGCCACGCGCCGGCGCTGACGGCGACGACCTGCCGCCGACGCCAACGCAGACGGCCGCCTCCTCCGCGACGACTGCCAGCTGCGACTCAGCTGACGAGCGTACAACTTTCGGCAATCACCGCGACCAGTATCCCATTGCGTCGGCCCAACATTTGCAGCAACGAACCAAGTACCGTGCCGATTTTCGGCGCACAAAAGGACAGCAAAAGTGACACGCATTCCGCGTTATTTTCCGCACATAAACGACGGAGCGCGTGTGCCTTGCGCGTTGGCCGCGAGCCAAAATGCAACTTTCGCGGCAGCCGCATTGGTCACTAGCTCTGGACGCCCATTAGGAAAACCAAGACAGTGGACACGGCGGGCGAGAGTGGCCGTCTCAGCGGGCCAACCTGAAAAAGGAACAGCAGAGTTGGGCAGAAAGCTGAGAGCCTTTCGCTGGTGCACCAACGGACGTACCATTTGTAGCCCGCCCTCGCGCCTTTCTTGCCGGGCTTCTTGCGTTCCCTCTTCCTGGGATCAGTCGTCAGCAATCCCGCTGCAAGTGCGCAAGCGCGGCCGTGGCGCACACAGAGGTCGAAGCCATACATGTAACTGGGCGGGGGGGGGGGGGTGCGGGGGCGGGGGTTACACCCCAAGTCTTGACCCTCCTCCACATACCCCAGAATGTTCTGGTTTTCCATTGTCATGCTCCCCCCCTCCCCACTTCAAAACCCGGTTACATGATGTGTGATGGAAGCGTGCAAGGAAACGAAGCGACGTACCTAGCGCGAGTTTGGTCCTGTCGCGCTCCTCGACGAAGGGGCAGAGGGCGAGCGCGACGCCTGAAGCAGCAGAGTGCGGGCGCGGACGGACGGACGGACGGTGGAGGGAGGGAGGGAGGGGAGAAGGCGGTGAGGCCTGTGCCCACCTTGGCGGACGGCCTTGGCGCCGGCCGTCTCACCGTGGAAGACGACGCGGTAGGGGTCGAGCAGGCTCTCCATGTAGCTGTGCTGGAGCTCGTTCTCGCCCAGCGCAGCCGACTCCCAGCGCTCGCGGCGGCCCGTCACCTGGGCCTCGACGTCGAACTCGCCCAGACGGTCGAGCAGCACGAACGGCGACAGCAGGATCTCCCTGCGCCCGCCGCGACACGCCGACCAATGATGGCCGTCCGGCGGTGGTGGCAGACGCGACGCACCTGGTCTGCAAGGAGCGGAAGGTGTCGAGGGGCTTGCCGTTGACCACTAGACGTCCCGAGCCTTTGTCCCAGAGTTGCACGTGGCTGCGACAGCCCTTCTGCACGTAGCTCGTGCGCACGAACCGCCGACCGCTCGTCGCGTCCACCGACACCGACGGCATTACGACCTGCGCGGACCGAAGCTGCTACTCCACGATCACCACTCCCCCCCCCCCCCGCCCATTGAAGGACTGGAAGATGGGTCTATAGCTCACATTGAGGACGCACGAGTTGGTGACGGGAACGGAGTCGGCCGATAGCGAGGACGCTTTGGTGAATCGGGCAAAGAAGTCTTTGTACTTGTTCGAGTAGTCGAGAGACGCCAAGTAGCCGAGCGCCGCCAGCAACTGCTGGTACTGGAACAACGACAAGACAGTGTACACGGCTGCGTGCGACATTGACAAAACCGCTGCACTGCTTGTGACAGCGGCGACGCACGCCCACGCACCTGTTGCTTTTTGAGACGCTCCTGAAAGATCTTCTCCACGTCGTCGTGAGACCGCCACTGGGATTCGACAACGATGCTAGAGATGCACCGTCAGCTCGTCTGGGCTGGGGAGAAGAGGGAGCGGCGAGAAACTGACTATCTGTCGGCGACGTTGGCGCCCACTTCCATCTCCTCTTCGAGCCGCTCCACGGTCGACTTCCTCTGACGCTTCAGCTGCTCGCCGTGCGCCTTCAGCTGGCGCGTCAGCTCTGCCAGCTCCTGAACGCTCCCTCTGCGCTGCGCCCGCCGCCCATCCCAATCTCTCGCCCTCCACACCACACTACAAACGAACGGAAAGCGTCTTGTAGAAGTTGGGCTTGCCCGTGTAGAAGAGCGAGTCGACGGGCCTGCCGTCCGCCTGGAGGAAGTCGGCCCTCGTGATGCCGATCAGTCTGTCGGGGTGGTGCATCCGAGGCCGCGAGTGCTTGGACGTCAGCGCCGACGGCAGCAGGTAGCGAATCGCCCTGATTGGCTGACGCTGCGGCAAGGCGTCGACGCACGAAAGCGAAAAGAGCGCGCACTCGTCCACGTCCTCCTCGGTCATCTCGTCCGCCGTCACGCCCATCATGTTCGCCAGGTGGCGCTTGCCCAGCTCGTACTCGGCCGTGGACGCGCGGTAGAGCTGGTCCGTCTGCTTCTTCGACTCCATGAAACTCTTCAGGGCCGCGTTCACCTGCCAGCGAGGGCGAACTCGACCAACCGCCAAGCTCCAACAGTTCCGTAGGAACGTCCCAGCAGACGCTATGCCACGGCAGAGCAATCAATGCGCACGCACTTTCTCCAAGCGGTGCTCACTGACGTCGCTGCCCTCGTCGACCGCCTCGAGCCGCTCGGCGTCGCCCAGCTCGCCGAGGTCGACGTCGGCAAAGAGTTGGGCCGTCGACGCGCCACTCGAAGGCAGCTCCTCTTGGTCGGGCAGCGTCGACGCGTCCCAGTCCGTCTCGGGCTGCTTCTCCGTACCGCCAGCACCGCTCAACCAACGGGGTCGCGCAACAAACGCTCTCGTCCCTCCCTGCCATACTCGGCGGCAAAACGCCTCTCGAGCAAAGACAAGGCCTCGACTCCAGGGAGTGTGCATCGCGAGGAAACACGTAGAAGCGGTGACGAAAACCGTGAAAAGAGAAGCTCGGCGGCCGCCCAGTAGTAACACCGAGTTCAAACCCGGTAAAGGGCTATTTCCAAAAGACGCAACAGACGCAACAGACGCAACGGCTTAGGCTTAGGCTTCTCCTAGGCCTTCGATTAGGCTTAGGCTTTCGCTTAGGCTTAGGTTTCGGCTTTCGCTTAGGCTTAGGCTTACCGTCTGTTGCGTCTGTTGCGTCTTTTGAGAATTGCCCAGTAAAGTAACCCAAACGCAAATCACTTCTTTGAAAATATGCATACAGAAAGATAAAACGTCAAAGGGATCTTTTACGCATGTCGAAGCGACAGTTTTAACATGGATCTCCACCAAACAGTTGTATAGTTCGAGAGTTCAGTTGTATTCGGTTACTTTCGCACATTATTTACTCTTCGCACCTCGATTTTTGTTCCCGCTCCCCTTGGTCGTTCAGAGTTTTGCCGCAAGTACATTAGAAGAGAGCTCGTTGGAAGCAAAACGAAAAAGCCGTTGGATACACTGTACGTGATGTACATTAAGGAAAAATTTGCAGGGGGCTGCAAAAAAAGGAGAATATGTGACACTCTATTGTTGAAGTCCAGTTTGAAAAGAAGTGGTATTAAGGCATATACCCCCACTGATTTCTAGCCACTTCCGCATTGCAGTTGATCAACTCCACTTTGAACAAACCATGTATAAAATCCGAACCAAGCACAGCAACAAGTCACATATTCGGCGATTTTTGTGTTCGCTTGCAATGGAAGGAAATGTGCAGCGAAAAATGCGGCAACTGGAACTGACTGACATTTACATAGATTGAGTGTGAGAAATTAGCACATGCCCCATGGAACCCCACGCACACGCACGTACGCATGCACGCACGCACTTGCGTACGCACGCACGCACGTACGCGTGCACGGACACACGCACGCACGCACGTATGCACGCACGCACGCACGCACGCAGCACTCATGCAAGCATTAGGGCACTACACAAATGTTATACAAACAGTTCATCATTTGGTGGAATGTCGGAAGGGAATGGAGCAGGATTGTAGTACGTATATATGTGCCTCTCGCCTACACATCGACATCACCAGCTGTACAGTATCAACAACTGACATTGCAAAAATTTTAGCAAGGGACCAATTGATTCAGCAGGAACTTTAGCTGTGTCAGGTCCATGGAAATGGGCAATGACAACGTTTGAGAGAGATGAGATGAGTTGATGGACGTTTGCGGCATTTTGACTTGGCTGAGTGAGATGGCTCGCACAAAAATCGCCGAATATGTGACTTGTTGCTGTGCTTGGTTCGGATTTTATACATGGTTTGTTCAAAGTGGAGTTGATCAACTGCAATGCGGAAGTGGCTAGAAATCAGTGGGGGTATTATGCCTTAATACCACTTCTTTTCAAACTGGACTTCAACAATAGAGTGTCACATATTCTCCTTTTTTTGCAGCCCCCTGCAAATTTTTCCTTAATACAGTGTTTTTTCGAAAGATGAGGGGGTTTCTGCAATTCAACACACCCAAGCATGCACGCACGAACGCACGCTTACATGCTTGCACGCACGCACGCGCTCGCTCGCTCGCTCGCTCGCTCGCACGCACGCACGCACGCACGCACGCACGCACGCACGCACGCACGCACGCACGCACGCACATACGCACACACACGTTCACTGACGCAGGTTCACAAACAATGTACCTGTGACTGAATCGAACAAGGCAAAATTGAAGTAAAGCAAAGTACCAACAGCCTAGCAGACATACATGCATGCATGCACATGCAGTGCAATATTGCTGCGTCAGAGCATAGTGATGTAGAGTATGGAAATGATCACCATGACTAGGCGGTCAACTTTTGTGTTTTTGCCAAAGTGATCGGACCTACCTACCCCCCTCAAGTTTCGTGTGAAGCAGCCCATTTGTTGTGCGTGCGTGCGTGCTCATCTGTAGTGCCATATTGGTTCGTCGGAGCATAGCGGTGTAAAGAAACAAAATGATCTGCACGTGCAGGCGGCCAACTTTTGTGTTTTGGCCAAAGTGATCCGACCTACCCATATCGATATTTATCGATTATCCCGGAAGTGAAAATATTTTGGTGCGTCGGATCGTGTTGACTTCAAGGAATGAAATGTTCTACATCGAAGGGCGATCAACTTTATTATTGATGTTTAGGCCCATCCGACCTAACCACACCGAAATATCGCCAATTTCCGTTATTGATATAATGGGGGGAGGTATTTTGGTGCGTTCAATTTGGTCCAATTGTTGAAAGTAACACAAGTCATGTCATGGCGACCAACTTTCTCCTTTACAGCGAAGCGCTGCGATGTACCGTTAAAGCGCCTATAGGGCACAAAATTTCGGCCCAAATGTCAAAGGAAAAAATCGATAATTGGATAAAATGGGCAGTTTCTCGACATTGGTACAACCGAGACGGAAATCCTTTGGAGGAAGAATTTGTGATCATGGGTCGCTTACACAGGCTGAGTTTCATCCCGATTACCCGCGCCACTCACGAGTGGTGCTCCAAAAACTGTGTGGAGAACACGAAAAAAAAAAAAGACACTAATCGGAGACATTTTTGGAGATTTCCCCTTAACGCGCAATAATACTGAAACGCGCTGTGGCATGAACGGTCCCCAGACGAATGCGCTTCTTTTGAGCCATAACGCGCCGAAATCCGTTCAGGCAATCAACAGTTATAGGCGATCGAAAATTCAAAAAGCCGCATTGAGAAGTCGTCACATATTAGGGTTGTACGCTGACGCGTACACCCTGATTTGAATAGCATTGGAAACGGTGAGATCGTTAGCCGCATAAAGAGTGCCAACTAAAGGCTGTGCACAACACGAATACGACTGAAGCAGCAAAACAAACGAACATGGACGCACATGTCGCACTCTGTGGCTGACTGCATGTGTGCCATTCCATTCGTGAAGGCCGCGGAGTCAAACAATGGAAGTGGTCAACAGAAATTCCTAGCAGTGTTTCCCTTCGTTGTAAGCGGCTTTGAGTGTCGTGTGAAAAGCAGTACTACTAGTTTGTCTAACGAGCACTAGAGAGAGCGCCAGAGCCATGTTCTCAACGGACTTGACGCCGAGCGGCAGCAGTCCCAAGCGCCACCTCCACAAGGACGGCAGCATCACGAGCGAGGCGGCGGCGGACGAGGCGGCGGACGAGGCGGCGGCTCCGTCGGCGTCTGCGATCACGCTGGTGGACGCGTCGCGAGGCCACTGGTCGGGCCAGCTCGAGTTCGTCCTCTCGTGCGTCGGCTACGCGGTGGGCCTGGGCAACGTCTGGCGCTTCCCCTACCTCGTCTACGCGAACGGCGGAGGCTCCTTCCTCATCCCCTACCTGGTGTGCCTGCTCGTGCTCGGCGTGCCCGGCTTCTACCTCGAGGTGCTGCTCGGCCAGTACAGCAGCTGCGGACCGCAGGCCGTCTACGGCAAGCTCGCGCCCGCCCTCCAGGGTGCGCTGCCGCTCGCGCTCGCGCTTGCGTTCCCTGCCAGCCTCGCAACCGCGCGCTCGTCCTCCTACAGGCCTGGGATGGTCCATGGTCTGGATCTCGTTCGCGATCGCGTTCTACTACAACACGGTGATCGCCTGGACGCTCATCTACTTCTTCCAGTCGTTCTCGCGCGAGCTGCCGTGGAAGCGCTGCGACAACGACTGGAACACCAAGAACTGCACCTCGCTCTTCATGAACAACGACTGCCGCGACAGGAACTCGAGTCTGCCCTTCTTCTACAACCTCAGCTGCGTCGCCCTCAAGCCCGTCGCCGACGAGTCGCGCTCTCCCACCGAGGAGTACTTCACGTAGGGGGCGTGAGCAGCCCGCGTCAGCGTCGCGCCCACAGAGGAGCGCGCCTCGCGCCTGCCTGCAGCGAGTACGTGCTCCACAAGAGCGACGGTTTCGAGTCGATCGGAGGCATCGAGTGGCATCTGGTGCTCGCCCTCTTCTGCGCCTGGCTCGTCATCTTCCTCTGCATCTGGGGCGGCGTCGAGTCGACGGGCAAGGTTGTCTACTTCACAGCCACCTTTCCCTACGTCGTTCTAGGTACGTCCTCCTCCGCACACTCGACTGCGCCTACACTGCGCCGCACTGAGCGTTCTGCTCGCCCTGCAGCCATCCTTCTCGTCCGAGGCGTGACGCTCGAAGGATCCGGACTGGGACTCGAGTACTACCTGAAGCCCGACTTCACCGTCCTTTTCAAGTCGGAGGTATGCTCGCGCTGGGCCCACAGACGCGCAGCTCGACAGACAGAGAGAGAGGCTGCTCGTGTAGACGTGGAGAGCGGCGGCCCAGCAAATCTTCTACAGCCTCTCGACCGGCCTGGGCGGACTCGTGACGATGTCTAGCTACAACCGATACGACAACGACTGCTTCCGTGACGCCATCATCGTCTCGGTGATGTGAGTGCGCGTCGCCAGAGCGGTGGCGCGCCCAGCGGTCGGCGCGTATCGGCCACTTGCAGTAACTGCGGCACGAGCATGTTCGCGGGCTTTGCAATCTTCTCGACGCTGGGCTCTCTCGCCAGACAAATGGGCTACACGACCGCGGACGAGGTGAAGCGCGTCGTGACGCAGACCACCGGCCTCGCCTTCATCACCTACCCCGAGGCGGTGCTGCACATGCCGCTGCCGCCCGTCTGGGCCATCCTCTTCTTCTTCATGCTCTTTCTCCTCGGCCTCGACAGCGAGGTGCGGCCCGGCACGGCGACCGCCCACGCCACGCCACGCCACGCCGCCATCTACCCGCCCGCCCGCCCGCCCGCCCGCGCCCTTCAGTTCGCCATGGTCGAGACGGTGACGACGGCGCTCATGGACAGCTTTCCCCAGCTGCGCAGGACGCGTCTGATGAAGGCGACGACCGTCGCCGCCTGCTGCGGCGCCATGTTCTTCATGAGTCTCATCATGGCGACGCGGGTCGGTGGTGCACGCACTCTCAGCCATCGCGCTCTGCCCGCCCACATCTCAGACACGCCTTCGTCGGCTCCTTTAGGCGGGCGGATACTATTTCGATCTGTTCAACAACTACTGCGCCGGCATCTCGCTAATGCTCGTCGTATTCTTGGAGTTCGTCGTCGTCTGCTACGTCTACGGAATGCAGAGCTTCGTCGAAGACATCCAGTTCATGAGCGGCATGGATCCCCGCAAGACGAGCTTCGTAGCACACATCTTTGGCCGCACCGGCTACTACTGGCGCTCCTGCTGGCTGGTCGGCAGTCCGCTTCTGCTCGTGGTAACGCCGCCCGCCCGCGTCCGGCGCCACCAGTGGGAGGCAAAACGCGCGTGACCGTCCGCCGTCGCAGGCGATTATCTGCCACTCGCTCTACGACCTCGCGCTGCACGGCTTGCAGACGTCGGAGAAGATCCTGGTCGTGTCCTCGGATCGCGTCGCCCATCGTGTCGACTACACGTGGCCCTGGTGGATCGACATCGTCGCCTTCATCTTCCGCTTCAGTCCCGTCATCTTCATCGGCGCGTTCGGCGCTCGCCAGCTCTTCCTCAACCGGCGACAGGCAAAGGTGAGGGAGGGAGGCTCGAACGCGGCGCGGCGCAGCCGAGCAGGCAGGCAGGCGGATGGGGGCGGGCGGGCAGCGACGAGAGCGCCGTTGCAGCCGTGGCTCGAGCTCCTGGAACCCACGGACGACTGGTGTCCCGCGCTCGAGCGTGACCGTCTCCACCACCAGCAAAAGCTCAGTCACATCGCAGAAGACGCCAATTCCAAAGACTCGGCCGGCCTCAAAGAGGAAAAACAAGACTAAGCCGCCGCACAGAATGACAAGCGACACTAGAACCGTTTGACTGACGACGCGTCACGAAGAATGAAGTGTAAATGAGTCGGCAAGCCCAAAAACCACTACACAAAAACAGGTTCCGTTTCTGCATACCCAGTACTACCGCTTCTCTGCTTACAAGAATCAAGTGAAAGAAACCACGCTCCGAAATCCCTTCGTCTCCTACCATCGACTAAGCCGCCGCAAAGAATAGTTACACTGGAAAACTGTTGGGTGATGGCGCTAGTGGAGACTGAGATCGAATTGTAAATTTGTAAATCAGTGTTGAAGGCCCCATACAACTCTACAATGTATGTACCATTTACAATGTACACAGATGGCATTTCCTTGTGTCTTGCGGTTACCGTAATACTACAGTTCTAACAAAGCTAATCCATCATTAAGCGACTTGGGAGTTAGGAGTCCGTTGAGGAAGCAAAAGCGAAATCCCGCAGAAAGTTTAAAATATAACATTTCCTTATCTTAATTAGATATCTTACTACGCTAATTTTGATATGTAAATAATGCCCATTCATAGGGGTCGATAGGCTTTCCCTTATAGGATAGAGCGTTCCCCTAACGCGCGCAAAAAAAAACATCTACGTATCCGCCGCTTACAAACTAGCTCTAACAAGTTCGACACACTCCCAAGTACTAATTCACACACTACAATTCAATTTTGCTACCAATTACAGTAGTTTTAAAAGTGTGAAAGCTGCGGTGAAACTCTGCTGCACACGTTACCGCACGACAACATTGACAACATTGGCCAAAACACAGCACAACGCTACATCCACGTGACGACGACGACGATATGCCCGCAGAGACTTCGCTTACAATCACCTGGGCGGGTTCACGTTTCCGTAAGAGAAATAAATGAACTGATCGGGGTCGTGATCAAGCCGGCTCGTTGTCAGGTAGTCCTCGTCTGATGAGAGGCGGGCCGGCGTCCGAAGGCGATCCGTCCTGAGACGAGCAGTCGACGCTGCCACCAATCGACTTTCCGCTTCCGGAGGAAGGAGGCTCGTGAGTCGACGACCGACTGGCAGACCTGGGGCGCCGACCGGCACAACCAAGGCCTGCCGACAGTGCCTTCGAACCGCCGTCATCGGTTGCGTGACGTTGCGTGCGGCGGTGGCGTCGACACGCTGCGCGTTGACGAGTGACGACGAGCCGCCAACTCGCGTTACTCGGCCGGCTGGCGTGTCGGCGATTCTTGTTGACGCTGCCGAGCCGACCGAGTCGTTCTGTATGGCACGGTCTGCTGGCTAGAAGAGCTGGGAGCGGCGACGCTAGCTGCGACACCGCGCCCAGACTCAGTTGACGACAACGAGACGACGGTCGACGACGATGCGATGCACGCGCGCGCCGACGCGTTGCCCGGCTGCTAGGGTGTCGGCTGTCGCAAGCCGCCATACGCCACACATCTGTTGGCGACGACTTACGCTGCAGACAAAGGCCCTGACGACGCCGTCGAAGTCTCGGCGGGCACGGTGGCTGTTGACGGCGAGTCGACAGCGACGTAAGCGCGCGCCGCTAGCCGGAAGACGAACGGACGGCAGCGGCCACGATCGCTGACGACGGAGGGCGGGCGTGACGCAATTGACGAGCCGCCATCGACGCACGGCCGCACCGACACGTTGCTCAGCTGGCCGGCGAGTATGGCGGTCCGTTACATTGTACCCACCGTAGACTCGCGCGATTGAGTCAACACGTTCTAATCAGGGTGTCCGCGTCAGGAGATCTGGATGTCGACACGCAGAAGCTGATGCAACGATCGTGCCTGGCCGGGGTGCGTCGAGCAAGCGGACCTCACACATCACGCGCTTTCGGCATGACTCGACGAGAAGTCTGCGAGACAGTCAACGCTGCTGCCTGCGCGTGCGCGCCGCGCAACGGGACGCCCATTCGCCGGCCGACTGCGCCCAGCCAGACAAGTCGGCGCTAGAGAGGGGCGCGCATTCAACACCTCGATCTCATAGAGAAGCCTGTGCTCGACCACGTCATCACAATGTCGTGAGCGTTGCGAATTCGTTCGACTGTGTCGGCGCCACGCAAATCGTGCTAGACGCCCCTAGTAGGCGACTGTGCTTGACTTTGTCGCGTGGCGTGTCTCGCCATGTCCAACAACATCGCACTAACTTAGGTGACTAGCACAGCACCGCTTTGACAAGGCCTAGGCATTGGAGAGGTGAGCAGTAGCAGGCGAGGGGCGTGCCAGCTGTCGGCGCATGAAGTGCATGAGTTGCGCGTGGCTGAGGATGAGCGGCGAGGCGGCGTCGAGACGAGCGTCCTTTGCGCGGAAGTCGAAGAGTTCGAAGTGGGGCACGTCGGCCCGCTTGACGGTGCTGGCGGCGACGACGACGAGCGGCAGTCCCAGCTCGAAGAGGTCGCGCAGGCGCTTGCCGATCGAGCGCCGCCTGTCGTCGACGAGCAGTCGGCGGCCCTGTACAGCCGTGAGCGCCGCCAGACTACGGACGGTGCTGTCGACAAAGGCGGGCGGCGTGGACGTCTCTGTGTGTCGCCACACATTGAAAGGCAGCACCGCGACCTCGTAGGGCGCGATCGCCTGCGGAAAGGCCATGCGCTCTGCAACGCACGCAAGGGCTGTTGCTGCTTGTAGGCGAGCGAGCTAGAGGGAATCTCCACTGCCCCGAGCCCCGGCCCGTGGCCCACCGTCAGATGAGTAGCGCTGCACGGCGAGTTGCAGGAGCCGGGAGACGCCGATGCCGAAGCAGCACTGCTGCAGCGGCACGCCGGCCGCCGTTGACGCACCGAAGGCCGCCGTGTAGCGGTCGCCCAGCATAAACGTGTGCGCCACCTCGTTGCTGCGCATCTCGCTCAGAGGTCGAGAGCAGTCCATGCACTGCTGGTTGCCACCAGCCGATGTGTCTGCAGCGGCAAAAATTACGAGTGAGTGAGCCAGCTTCCCAGAGAGAAAAAGCTCCAGAACTAGTAGCCAACCGGAGTTGATTGCGGCCAACTCGGCACTGACGCCTTGTCGACAATGTCGGCAGTAGAGAATGCGATCGCCGCCGGTGTGTTCATCTTCCATGTGGAACTCGTGACTTTGGCCTGGCAACAGGGTTGATTGACTCGCGTAGGCAGAGGAGGAAGAAAGGACGCCGACAAAAGAAACTGCAGTCGTTCCAGTCAGTAGCGCGCACCTCCGCCCATGTCGCCCGAGTGCGCGGCCACCCTGACGGTCTCGAGGCCGAGGCGCTCGTCGAGTATGCGCACGTAGGCGTCGGTGACGCGCGCGTACGCGTCCGCGGCCGTCTGTTCGGTCGCGTCGAACGAGTAGGCGTCTTTCATGAGGAACTCGTGGCTGCGCGCCAGGCCGTGTCGCGAGGCCTCGCGGCGGAACTTCGCCGCGACCTGGTAGAGCAGCAGGGGCGCGTCGGCGCCCACGCCCACGCGAGCCACCAGCTCCGTCATCTGCTCCTCGCAAGTCGGAGGCAGCAGGTATCGAGACGACGATGCCGTGCCCTCCTCTCCGCCCTCAGCCGCAGAAAATCCGCCGCCTTTGACCACGGAATAGAGAACGGGCGACAATTTCTCAAGGCGACCAGAGGTGCGCCAGTGCGACTCCTCGGCCAGCAGCGCCAGACGGACGCGCTGTCCTGAAGCACCGTCCCACAGTCCACAAATTTCGCCAACGCACAGGGATGGATACGGCGTCGTCTAAATAAGCCACCGCACCGCCGATCTTGTCCATCTCCTGGCCGATAATGTTGACGAGACGAGACTCGGCCTTCTCCAAGAACGGCATCAAGTGCCAGAATCCGGACGTGTCCTCCTTGCTCGACAGCAAGATTCTTTTGGTTAAAAATCGTCGAAAGGCCAACGACTTGATGTTCGGAATCGCCGGCCCCACGCGTGGGGACACACTTGAAAACAGACATGAGGGATACAAGCGCGATGCCAAGTCGACCATTGAGGAGAGGATCGCCACAGTTTTTTCAACCAGCGTTTAAAATCACAACTAACCGTATCTGTTGAGAAAACAGTGGTTACGCAGTTGGGCATGTCATAAAAACGACAAAACTGCAAAATTCAAAGAATCTGTCGACCGCTGTACTGTGTCCTGTACTGTGTCAGCAGCGTAAATTCGCTTTCTTCTGCGTCTAATGTCTTCATAGAGCCTCTGCAGAGGTCCTGAGCAACAATGGTGTGCGGTGTAAACGTATTCGCGGAAGGCGCCGCCAACTCAACGACCTTGTTGAATAGCCAAATGGTTCATCGACACCTCTGCCTAGCGGCTATGGCCACTCGCGCGCGGGATGGGCGTTGCGCGCCGGAAGCGACAGCAAATCCAGTGCAGAGCAAACAAGCAAAAGTGGCTCGGTTCCTTTGTCGAGCGCAGTCAGGAAAAGTTTCCACCCTCTCGATTTTGCGAAAGAAATACCTATACTGCTCACGAATAGGTAGGCTCATCGGAAAGGCAAAATGCGCGCCGCCATTTCCACCATCTTATTGGGGCTCCTTTTGGTCGGCTTTCCGTCGCAAAGCAGCGCGCAAGGTGGGCGACTGCGATTGACGTGCGTGTGCTGGTGGAGGCGATGATGAGTCGGCGTCACCATCCTCATGCAGTAGCGGCCTGTCTGGCGTCGGAGAGGTGCGTCGCGCTGTGTCTTTCGCAAGAGTTCTGCGGCTGCTACGGGGGATGCTGTCGCTCCGGATTCTGTTGCGTTCCCAACGACACCGGCACGCTCTTTTGGCTCAACGTTGCCCGTCACCAGCACGCGTAATCCAGGAGGCCGTCGCACCATTTCAAGCAATGCCAACGGCGACTGCGGCAGCCTCAGCCGGTTGGGCGACTGCGACGGGTCGCGACTCGACCAGCGTATCGCCTCTCCCGCGCGCGGGGACCCCCCCCCCGCCCCCCCCCCCGCACCCCCGAGAAGCCCGCCCAAGCCCCCCCCCCGCGTCGTCGTACACCCCCTGTTCTACCGTAGTCCTGCTCACACAACGGCAACGACACCGACAAGTGCCAAAAATTGTCTCCTAAGCGATGGTTCTTCAAGAAGACACTGCGATGACAACGCAAAGGCGCCGCCAGTAAAAAGAATACTGACTGGGCCCATTCCGACAGCCACGCAGGACGCAGGATGCTTTTGGCAGAACCGAACTACAAAGTGCGTCACAATGTCGTCTGTGCAAGCGAGTCTACCTACAACAAGAGCGGTTTGCCTACCTGGGAGCGAGCCGCCTCATCGCAGAGCACGACAGTGTCTCCGTCTACTTGTGCCGCACTGCCGACGATCTCGGCCCCACGTAGCGTCAGATGCTTGACGACGTTGCGGCGGTCCGCCACTGAGGTGTCCACGAAGACGCGCAACCCTTCGAAGCAGTCTTCCGGCCCTCCTGCCCCGCCATCCGTCGGCGGTGGCGGTGGCGCAACCTGCAGCGTCGTCCGCACGAAAAAAGATGTTCTCTGACAAGACGAGCATAAGCCAAGCACCTCCTTAACGGCCGACGAAGACGCCCCGGCGTCAGGCGAAGACGCGGACTGCGCCAGTTCTTCCTCTGTCGGATGCCAGAACTCTCTCAGATGTTGCGGGTTTTTCCGATAGCACTTTGAGCCGTACCTGCAAATGAGTGGAGCATTCTAGGACTGCAGTAGCGAGGCTCGAATTCGCCAGCTCACTTGCACCGCTGTTTCTTCGGACGCGCGGTGGACGCAACGGCGGGTGATGGCTGTTCTTCATCTTCAAGGTCCGGAAATTCCTTGTCGCTGTCGCCCTCTTCCGGGAGGGGACTGCGCGGCTCGTCCTCGCCCTCGGACCAGTAGCCTTCGGGCTCGGTGTCGCTGGCGCTGCTCTCCTCCTCGTCTTCCTCCTCTTCCTCGTCGTCGTCGTCGCTAGCGACCATCGCTTCCTTCGACTGCTTCGTCTTCTTTGCACGCCGACCGGCCACGCTCGTGTTCGACTTGCGCTTCTTGCCGCCGCTTCTACCGGCTGCGGACGTGGTCGCCTCAGTGGCAGGCTTGGGCGGGGCAGCGTGTGCCGGCGGCTGGGCCGCAGAGGGGGCCGCCGACGTGGGTGCGTGGTGACCGCCGAGAAAGGCGGGCACGTCGATGTCGTCGTCGTCGTCGGTGGCGGTCGTGTCGGTAGTCGTCGAGTTGGCGCTCCGACTGCTCGACGCCGGCGAGAAATCCGAGCTTTGACGCGACGTCTTGTACAGAGCCTGCAATGTGTAACCCGGTAGCCAAGGGAACCAAAAGATGGAGCGGGAGCAGTGCCTGCAGTTCCAGTAGAGACGTCGCGGTTTTCCAGTCCTTATCGTCTCGAACCTTCGTCACTCGAGGAAATCGAATAGAGATGCCGCGAGCTGAGTGCTTCTCGGACTTCGAAAATTCAGCGCCTGCAATGTGGAAGAGATGGCGCCTTCCAGTTCCCTGCCGCGGGTCACGCTCCACGCTGTGCCCCACCGGTTATTTCCCAAACGGGAGCCTTCTTCGGATCGCTTATGACAAAGTCAGGCACAAGCGAACGATCGCAGCGGATCCAGTCAGGCAGCTTGCGGTAGTCCTTGCCGATCTTCGTCATCTAAGCTGGCGACTATCGAGTCGCGATTACTCTCGTAATGGGTGGGTGCAGAACACAGCGAAACCTTGGAGTTGAGCTCGGCGTTGATCCTCTCGAGGGCGCTATCGTCGTGTCCGTTGCCGCACTTGGTGACCGTCAGGTAGGTGTCGTCCTCGGCGTCGCGACAGCCCATGAGAAAGACCGACATCATTCCCCCTGAAGGCGGGTGGAGCGCGTGCGTGCGTGCGTGCGTGCGTGCGTGCGTGCGTGCGTGCGTGCGTGCGTGCGTGCGTGCGTGCGTGCGTGGGGACACGACACGGGCCTTTGTTGCCGGTGCCGTAGTAGGCGCCGAGTACGAGCAGGTCGGCAGTGTCTGCCATGGCGCCCTGCTCGAGGTAGTCCTTCTTGACCTTGAGCCAGTGCCGCTTGCCCGGCCGGTACTCGCTCTCCACGTCCTTCAGCACCAGTCCCTCCAGGCCCTCGTCGATCGCCCGGCCGATCATCGCCGACAGCTTCGCCTTGTCCTGTGCGGGCGAGCCGGGTAGAACTGCGCATCCGTGAGCTGACAGAGTCGAAATGGTTAGCGGCGCGCTCACGTTGTGCCTGATGAACTCGTAGTCGGAATGGAGCAGCCGAAACGGCACCTCCTGCATGTGCTCCTTCAAGATCTGCTTGCGCTCGCGAATCGGCCTAAGAGTTGTCGCGGACGGTGAGGCGGGGCGGGGGAGCGGATTCGACTGACTTGTCGAGAAGACTGAGGCCGTTGTAGCGGAGGCAGTCGAAGACGAAGAGGCAGACGTTGGCGTTGGAGTGCTGCTTCTTCTTGTGCACGTTCAGCGTGCCGAAGGGCAGCGGCTTGCCCGAGTCGCGGTCGATGAGGAGAACTTCGCTGTCGAGAATCAGGTCGGTGCCGGCCGCGAACGCGCTGCCCACGTGCTCACGCAGCTCCTTCACCTGCAGGCAGACAGGGCTCAGCGTCGTCCACAAGAGACGTATGCGCCGCGCCGCGCTCGCCTTGTGCTCCTGTACGGGCTTGAGAGAGCGCGAGAAGAAGTGGTAGTTGGCGCCGTCCCAGTGGAGCTGCACGCGCTCGCCGTCGTACTTGATCTCGGCGTACATGCCGTTCGCGCAGCGCCGCATCGCCTGCGCCACCGACTTGCACGCCTCCGCCTACAACGAACGTCGCAGTCGCAGTCGCGGACACGAGGAACAGGCATCGAGTCAGGCGACTCACGAGCATGGGCTGCACTGGCGTGCCCAGTTGCACTCCGACGCTGATCTGGCGGCGCACGCTCCCCACTGACGGCCCGGCGCGGGCACGCACCTTGGCGACGACAGCGCGCAAGTCGCGCTGCGCCTTGAACGCGTCGTAGGCGGAAGGGTCGAGAGCGTCCAGACTGGAAAGGACAACGATGGCCAACTGTCTTCCCTCAGGCTGGCGCGCCCACCGAATTCCTTACACGTGTTTCGGTCCGGCGTTGAAGCGCAGGTCCTTTCGAATGAGCCGCACGACATACTGAAGTCCCTTGGGCGAGCACCTGAATGGCGCGCTTGGAGTCGTTGACGACGACGACTGTGGGACTTGCAGAGTGGAGAAGCTAACTATCGTCGGGCGGGCAACTGACATGGAGACAATGAGCGCCAGATGCTTCTGCTGGTCGGACTCGCGCGTGTAAGTCGCGAGCCGCTCAAGCCAGCCGTCGACGCGCTGGAGGCTCAGCGTCGCGTCCGTGGCCTGCTTCGCCTTCGACAACGCCGACTTCTCGTAGAAGCTGCGCACCGTCTCCGAGATGTCGCCCTGCACGACAACGGGGCGCGCTGCGCTGCGCTGCGCAAATCGCGCCACGGACCTACGCATTGATCGAAGTGCTCGAGCATGCGCTCGGAGTCGCAGTCGAAAATTTGGCCAAAGAGCTTGGCCATCTGTCGCTCCTTGAGGTTGTAGACGCGCTGGTCGGCCCCCGGCATGAGGCACTTGCACAGCATGTACACGTCGCCGTCGTAAGCGTCTGCGAGATCGTCAAGTCAATGCCGTCCGTCAGCGTCGGCAAGCGCGGCCGCGCGCCGCCCACGCACGCACGCACGCACCGTCGTTAATGAAGTCCTTCAGAATGGCCGTCTTCTCAGTGTACTTGGACACCGAGGCAATGTCGGAGCACAGGCCGCAGAACTTCTCCCTGTAGTGCTTGCATGTCCGGTTGTGGACAAAGCGCACCACACGCAGCGACAACAATTCCCTCACCAGCTGTCGAAAGCGCCACTCGGAGCAGCGGCCTGCTCGTCGTTGGCCGCCGCAGTTGGGGCCGAAGACGGAGCCTTGTCGCTCGTACCGGCGCCCTGCTTCTTCTCCACAAAGGACGCGAGCGTCGTCTGCGTCTTCGGCTCTGCCAGACAGACACGGACAAGCCCTCTCTCAGCTCCCATTCGCAGCATCGCGCGCCCGTACTCACTGGCCGCCGCTTTGGGCGTCTTGGTCGCCCGATGGGCCTGAAGTTGCTGGATGGATTGGAGCACTGTGTCCTTGTCCACTTGCTCCAACGCCGCCCAGCCTCAAAGGGAACCGGACGAGACGAGAGTACGGTAGCCGCGGGCCGGATCAGACAAGCACAGCGTCCCTTCCTGCCCAGCCCACCTTCAATGTCACCAGGCCCTTCTATGACCTTCGTCGACGCCCGAGCCTTCTTAAAGCTGTCGAAGATACACGCAGCGTGAAAGTACTTCTTCATGTCTTTCGAATCGTCGTCACCAAAAGGGTTCGGCTCAACCTTGGCAAGACGGAATGCCTGAGCGTCCAATCGACTGAGCGTACACATGTACATCTTCTCGACAACTGTACGCTTTCCTCACTCCTTTGGCCAGTTGCTCCTTGCAGCGCTGGCACTTCGAGACGCGCTTGCTGTAGTCGGCGCAAAAGGATGCTGCAGACATCGTTGAGCGTTGTTGGCCCCTGGCAACGTTCACCAACACGAGTCTCTCTCCCACTGAAGCTGCGAGCACTGCGCAGCAGAGACGAAGCACGACTGCCTATTATCGAACCGTTGTCGTGGTAAAACGAATACCAACGAGATATAACGCGACCATTGTGCGTTACTGGATATCAAGAAGTTGAAATGTCTACATACCGTGTGTTTTGTATGCAAGCAGTGCATGCGGTTGCCGAAAATGTGAATGAGTTAAGATTATGTTGCGGCTCACGCAAACCGCTGGATCCCCTGGTACCGTAAATGCAACCGTAAATAGTTCAGAAAATATATTGTCCGTGACAATAGGAGCGTTCAATCTCAGGAAGCAGAGTATGTAAATTAGGAACGATTTATTTCCAAAATTTGCATATTTAGAGGTACTACAGTAACGTTTGGCCAACACGCCATGAGAGCGTCCCATCCACCGTAATTAATTATTTGCATATTTACAGTATTTTGTTGGTTTGCTCATATAGTTAGATTCGAAGAGGGACTAGGTTACTCAAATGCACTCCTTTTGATAGTTTAAAGAGCCGTTTTCTAAAGTTGTTCAATAACGAAGCTTCCAACCGCTGTGTCGTCAACTCGCGCGCGTTGTACGTCGGCCTAACGTGGTATAAGTTGGAGTCGGTCGACTGATATGTCCGTCTGTTGGCGTCCGAACGAGAGAGAGGGTCTTCGTTCCAGAGAGAAGTGTCTAGTAAACGCAATGATCAAGCGAGAGGTGGACGTTTCCGTCGATGGCGGGATCGCCGAAGCTGACGCCTGTGGGGAGGCTGAATGGGCAGAGGAGCTTCTGCTGGCCCGTATCAAATGCTGTCTGTGTGCTGAATCCTTGGGTGAGAGTGTGGCGTGGCGGCCAGCAGCGACCAGTTGGTGCCATGGACGGTCCGTGCAGAGTCGAAGCACGAGCTGAAGCGCCATCTGTCGGAGCGGCACCTGCGCTACCTGCCCTACCGTTGCGACGTGTGCGTCGAGGAAGGCGGCGCGGCCTTCTTCCTCGCGACCGCCGCCGACGCGCGCCGCCACCTCCGCCAACGCCACCCCGCTCGGCCGCACGCCAGCGCCTGCGCCGAGACCGACCTGGAGAAGAATCGATTGCTCAAAGAATACGTCAACCGGTCGTTGAGCGGCCGAGGCGGTGGCGCGGCTGTAGTCCTTCAAGCGCAGTCGACTCCTCGCACAGGACAGGTCGAGTTGAATCTGGTTCGGTTCTCCGCCCCTTCTGAAAACTGCCCGCGTTTAGAGTGCGCCAACACACGCCGGCTGTAGTACTGCGCCGGCGGCGGCGGCGGCCAACTTGACGAATGAGTCAGCACCGACTGGCGCGCTCGCCACCGGGCCGGTCACGGCAACGGCGAATGTTCGCCTGCTCGGCAGCTGCAATCCCAGCTTCGACGTCTCAGCGAACACGGTTGGTCGGCTGTTGTTGGTTGCCGCACGCCTGTTGGCGCTGTGGCTCTCGACAGTTTTTGGCGGAATTTTTAAGCTAGCCTTCTACATGTGCTGATGGTGATTGGTGACCTCGTCTTTCCATACACTTGTAGCTTTCTCTGGGCTCTCGGAACGGCCGCGCTGTTTCGGCGGAGCCCAGTCAACGACCTGAGACGCCCCATGGACTGCGGAAACGGCGGTATGCTTTCCCAGCCGCCTCTATTCGGACTCAGAGTCACTGGCTTGCCCACTTGGCGGCAGTGTCCTTCAGGACTAGTCTGTCCCACACTGCCGAATTGGGAGGAGACGACCGCGAGCACGCTCCACCAGCAAAGTCGACTAGCAAAGAGACTCCAGAAGAAGCCGTCACCACCGGCGAAGGTTTTGACGCGTGTCTTCGTTCGTTGTCGGTGGCTGACGGCATGTTTGTTGGCAGGTGTGGTGCCGCGTGGCAGTGGGCGCCGCGGCACCAGTCGAAGGCGCGCTCAACCGTGGAACGCCGACAGCGCTGCTTCCGCTTCGTCCAGGCACTCTCCTCAGCCGAGGACCGCTACAGCCGGCCGCTTTGTCTTGTAAGCGTCGATGATTGAGAGCAGTCTCGTCTCTGGTGGGAGAGGAGCGCGGCCAGTTGCTAGCAGCTGCGTGCTGTGTCAGAAGAGCGTGCCTTGGCGCGACAAGCACGTCTGGCAGGAGCACATGCGCGTCCGCGGCCCCTTCACCTGCAACGTCTGCGGCAACGGCTTCTGCAGGCCCCACTCCGTTCGACTTCACCTCCACAGAGTCCACTCGGCCGCCGTCGATTCGGCCGACTATCGCTGCGAGCTAGACGAGGACGCCGAGCTGATGGGAGAGTTCAAGCAGAAATCAATGGCGAGTTTGCTCTCTTCCTTCCTTCCTTCCTTTCTTTCGCCTTGGAAGCACGAGTCAGCGGCTAGGCGCCAGAGGCAGAGCGGTGGGTACACTGCAGGAGTGTTTCAACGGTGGTTGCACCAACACTGACTCGGCGCGCCCCTCTGCGAGCGGACAGGAGGAGGTCCTCGTGGCCGCTCCCACAGCCACGTCTCTGGCCGAGCGTCGAGCGAAGCCGCCTCCTGCGCCGAACGCCGCCGTCCGCGCGGCCGCGGTTGCCACGAAGGCCGAGTGCGCGCTGTGCGGCGCGAGAGTGGGCGGCGGCGGGGCGCAGCGTTCGCGCCACGTCTGGACGATGCACGTCTTCAATCCGCGTCCCTGTGAGGCGTGTGGAGGCCACTTCGACAAGCCCAGCGAGCTCGAGCGCCACCTCGTCGCCCAGCACGGCCACGAGGAGGCGGCGGCCGCGCTCCGCCAGGAGCCGCACCTCCGCCGGCTGCTCGACGAGCTGACCAACAAGTGCTTCAGCTCCGAGCCCTGAGCCGCAACGCAACCAGCCGATAGCACTCGCGAATGGAAACCTGTTCTTTGGCGGCACGCCACTCGTTTCTCTGATCGCAATTGTGCGCCGCTACCCGTTTGTGAGACACGTGCGCTGCTGCAGCCCGCTTCATTCGTGCGCGTGCACTTGCCACTTGTGCTTCCGCTGAAGCCTTCTGCCTCCATGTGTACGTTACGGTGTGCAGCTAGTGTTCAATATGGATGTGACGGCAACACCATGAAAACATTCACAACATGAAAATGAAAATATGGGACGCGTAGCTTCATTTCATTGATTGGGATGGTGCGCGCTTCCGGCCTAGAGTTGGCACTGGCGGGTGGCCACTGCGCACATCGCTTACATGTAATTGTGTACGCTACAATGTACCACACTTACCGTACGCAGTTGCATAATTGTGCTGTGCATGAGCATGCGCAGACCACTCACGACGTAGAGGCGATTCATTCCATGGCTAAACCCTCATGTGCAGTTTGTTATTGACAGATTTGCATGCTACAGTGTAACACTAGTATCGTAGTTGTGTCAAGTTAGCACGCACAAACAAACGTACGCTGCACATACTTTGACGGCTCATGAACGTTTGTTTGAAAAATGGGTCGTCACGCGCAAGCGCAACCTTTCAACTAGAAAAGCTAACACATGAAACAGCACGCAAACTGGCTACTACCTAGATCCTCTCTTCCCCCTCTTCAATGGTGGACCCCCCTCCAATAGTGCCCCCGTGTGGAGAGGTTGAAATAATAGTTGGATCCCTCCAATCCTGTTAACCGTCTACACAACGCAAAAATATTGACTGCAAGCAGCGCTACACTGGCCATTTTGACAGCTGCATCATAAAGTACATAAATGCTTAGGTTGAAACAATAGTGTACCCCCTCCAATAGCGACCCTCAAAAGGAGATTGAAAGTATGTGCCTGGGGCACTATTGGAGGATTACGGTAGGTGGTTTATACGTTAACCGCGTTTTTGCCTTCGATTAAGTATGTGTACATCTCGAATATTTTAGAAGTGCAGACTTTCTCGGAAACCAAAATCGAGCCATTCTATCCGCAAGCGATATCATCATCTATCCACTAACACACAATCAAGGGCAGCTCCCAGTCCCAGATATGTAAAAGAAGAATAGACCTATATCGATCACGGCAGTAAGTAGAGGACTATAGATAGGGCTGGGTGGACTACTTACAAGAAAGTTGTATACAATAGAATAGACGAGGGAAACAACGCTAAGGATCGACAAGGAGTGGGCCAAGTGGCCGCGGGGGGGGGGGGCGCCGCTTCTGAGGAGGTAGAGCTGGAGGCGCCTAGGATGTCCACGAGGGGAAGATGGGTCGGCGCTGTCGGATGGGCTGTCGGCAGGAGTGGCAGACGGAGAGGCGGCGCTCGGAGCCGCACTCGGCGCACGTCACGTGGCCGCAGTCGAACGTCAGCGCCACTCGGCGGTCCATGCAGATGGGACAGCTCACCGCCTCCCGCAGCCGCTCCAACTCGCGCTGGCAACGCTGCGAGCCAACAACGCCATCGCGCAACCGACACGCGGACGCGCAGCAGGGCACCTGCAGCTCCAAGACGTCCGGCGCGTCCTCGACAGCCGCATGTGGGCGTCGCGAAGCCCTCCACTCGGCTGCGTCCACCGCTTCCTCGCTGCCTGAACGAAGCGGCGGTGGTGAGCGGGACAGGGCGCGCTGTGCGCGGCCCGACCTGCGAGCTCGAGCTGTAGGACGCGCCTCTGGCAGACTTGACAGCGGTCGAGCAGCGGCAGACTGGCCGCGCAGTGGGCGCACATCACCGAGTGGCCGCACGGCAGGAAGCGGACGTCCGCCCCACCGCCGCCCGCGCAGCCGACGCCGATGCGGCACTTCTTCGTCCACTGCTCGCCGTCCGATCCCTCCGCGCAGCTGTAGTCGAGCTCCGTGCTCGCGCTCTCGCCCAGGCCCAGCAGTCGCTGCCGCAGCCTTCCCAACGAGTGGTGCAGGCTGCCTGCCTGTCGACGACAGCAGGCACGCACGTCGCTCACCCGGTCGGCCGAGAGCCAGAGCGACGGCAGCTCCGTGGCTCCGTCGAATGCGCGCTTCAGCTTGTCGTCTGACTTGTTGACGCTGCGAATGTCGCTGCCCACCGTCACCAGGTAGACAATCAGCGCCAACTGGCGGAACGGCGCCACCTGCTTCGCCAGCGCCGTCACAAACTACAAGCGCACGTAGTCCGTCGAAACGGCGCCTACAGAACCGATGTGCAGCTACCCCGTTGCGATATGCGTACTGTGTCCAGAGCCACGCGAGGTACACACAAGCAATGCATACGTTCCAAAGTCGAGCACCGGACCTCCCTGTGCGTGGGGACGGGTCCGCGCAGCCGTAGGTCGTCGAGGAAGGCGCGCAGCTTCCGAGGCAGCTCGGCGGCGAGCGCCTGGCAGACGGCGTCGTCGCGGCGCAGCGCCTCGTCGAGCGCGCGCAACGCGAGCAGCAGCGGCGTGCGCGCCCGCCCGTCGCCGGCGCACAGTAGCTCGCGCCGGCCCTCCACCAGCGCGGCAGCGCGCAACAGCGCGCCTTCCGCTGCCCCGCTGCCCCCGCCGTCGCCGTCACCGGCCGGCGCGACCGCCGCCTTCGTCGCCTCGTGCAGCGCCGTGCAGCCCTCGCGGTTCGGCACCAACACGCTGTTCGTATGCTGCAAGCGCGTAGCCGTAGCCAGCTAGCCGACTACAGTAGCCAGCGTCTGCAGCCGCGCGCTCGTGCCACCTACCGGCAAAAGCGCCATGAGACAGCGCACGCGTCCGCTGCGCGCCGCCAAGTGGAGCGGCAGACTCAGGTCCGACTTGCGCGCGACGTTGGCCAAATCGGCGTCCTTCCGAAGCAGCTCCTCCAAGATGCTGAAGAAGCGCGTGCGCGTCACACAACGACCACGGGCCAGCCGAACGCGGATCCTACAGAAGATGGCCCATGGAGGCGGCCACGTGGGCGGCGTTCGAGTGGTCGTCGGGCCGGACGGCTCGCAGGTCGACGAGGGCGCAGCGCAGTAGCCTGTCGACGACGGCCGTCCTGCCGGCGATGGCGGCCCGCAGCAGCGCCGTGTGGCCCTTCGAGTCCTGAACAACGCGTGTCGCACTCAGGGGGCCGTCCGCCGGGCGGGCCGAACGGAAGGCGTGAGCCGAGCAGACGGACGGTGGCGTCGACGTGGCCGTCGCGCGCGGTCGCCAGCAGCTCGACGCAGTCGGCGAGGCCCAGACTCGAGGCGACGTGCAGCGCCGTCTCGCCCGCCGCGTTCTTCGGGCCGCAGTCGACGGCCATCACCAACAGCAGGCGCAGCGCGCGCGCACGGTCGCTGCAACGCGGCACTCGTCGGCGGCACTGACTGAGTCCTCTGTCTGTCTGTGCCATGACTTGCGGGCGGCGTGGTGCAGCGCGGTGTCGCCGTTGTCGTCGACGGCGTAGGGGTCGGCGCCGAGCAGCACGAGCGTTTGCGCCATCTTGCCCTGGCCCGCCGCGCAAGCCGCCATCAGCGCCGTCATGCCGCTCCGCCCCTCCAGGCGGCTGTCCACCTACAACGCCCCACGAACAATCGCACTCCGCAAACGCAGCCGACGTCGAGCCGCGTACGGCGCCCTTCAGCGCTCTCGCCATCGACACGGCTGCCTGGCGCTTGTCCTCGCTACAGGCCGCGTAAAAGTTCTCCAGCAACTTCTCGTCCGGCATCCTCACCTCTACAAAGTTAGGCACGCGTTACATATTTCCTTGATACCGGCACGTCTGTCGAACACAATCATGAAACGGAGTCGACGTACGACTATCCACAGGTTCGAGAGGGCACCTAACCAGCAACAGACAATAAATAACGTTCCAAGACATACGGTTGAGCGACAAACGAGTCTCTTCATGCGATCGAGGAATGTTG